>VYZM01001229.1:497556-522625 GCA_013398915.1 Dromas ardeola | reverse complement strand
GCATTTATCATATGCTGCACCTCACCTCTTCATGGCGTTAACAAACAAGTGAAAACATTGATCACTGCATCCCAGCTATCATCATCCTAGGTATTAAATCAGAGCAGGTTTTAAGGAAAGACTAAGGGAAAACATGACAGTTGTGACATCCTTCAACTTAGTCTCCCAACTCATATAGCTGAAAACAACAGTTCTTGTCTTGAGCAAGACTTTGATCCTTATTCGAGTAAGATGTGTCAGTAACTGGCCACATTTGTATGATTACATATTCTTTTGCATCTAAATAATATCACATGAACTTCACATTTTAAATAACAGATCTGTGGGAAAAGAAGCAAGGAGGAGTCAGATTGTGTGTGATCTAGTCAAAGGTGTGCAGGCAGGGCATAGGATGATGTTCAGGTCACGTCTTGCTGAGGTACAGATGTGGAAGCAACAATAACATAGTCTGTTTCTCTGAGTCAAAATGGTCTTCTTAAGTGGCGCAATTCTGAAATTCCTTGCAGTACGATTACAAAAAAAAAAAAAAAAAAGTGTAATTTATCTCAAAGGTTGCAGGAAATTAAAGAATCACACGAAAAGGTCAAAATATGCAGTATCCTCAGACTTGTGTTCAGCAAAAGGCTAAGGGAAAGAAATATGTTGGGGTCTAAAGCAAGAATGAAAGGACAAAAGCAACAGGAAAACATATATAGTTCTCAGCAAACCTTTGTAGATTTTTGTCGGAAGGTGAGCAAACCTTTTGAGAGCAATGTCAACAGATACTCAGGTCTGCTGAGCTACGAAGTAATTCAGATGCTTTAACATCTGAAAACACCAGTCTCTGTGGTGCAAGTCAGCATATCTTCTACATGACACATCAGTAATGTGCAATGTGGGTATGATCTATTCCTTTTATAAAGGAATAATTCAGATTAAGAGATCCGTATACATAGAAATCTGACTTAAAACTCCAGAAATATATTTGGGAAGCATGAATACAAGCCACAACCACCCAAAAATGGCTTCAGGGTGGAAGCAATTTCTGAAAATATAGAAGTGTCATTGCAAATGCAAGATAACCATTTATCAGTAAGAGAGCTATGAAAATCAGACATTTATTTTTAGGCAACTCATACGTCAAGTTGCCCAGGGGTAAAATCACTTATCAGTATTTAAACTTTCATCTTCCTAAGCATATTTAGAAAACAGCCGTTATGAAACTCCCTTTGCACACAGGAGAAGTTCAGGCGAACCAAATCATTTTTAAAACTTAGTAAAAAAACACGCATAGTGTATGAAAGTCATTAGCTCAAATCCAGTTCTGGAAACCTGTTTACAAATCACAATCCCACGGAGTACTCATACAGGATATGAACAATAACTTGTTTCACAACTCTGAGCAATGTGTGTGTGAAAAGAAAGAAGTGGTAGAAAGTGCTCAGAAAAGTAACTGCCTTTTGTACACATTTTTCTAAGGAAAATGACCTGCAATGACCCACAATGCTGTTCCAGATTAGTCATCTTCTGCTGTTATTGATCATCAAATTTATCTATCCCATTTTTAACTGGTTATTACACACGGACTTTCCTCTCAGATCCAGAACCTTGTGAATCATTATGAATACAATGTCCTGGAATATCTATACCAGTCCTTTCTCAAAGCATTCAATATTTCTACTAAAGTATTTAAGAACCAGTAAGGCAATAATGTTGAGATGCCAAAAATGATGTTCAGCTCCTCATTTACTCTAAATCAATATTAAGAAAAATGTAGGAGATGGCAACATTATATCCGGTACAAATCATCACTTGGACAAAGCAAGGCTGACTGTAGACAGGACCAAAGTACTTGTCTGAAATGCTTCCTTCTCTCTGAATGCCTTCCGCCTCACCCCCCTTCCTCCTGATGTTAAGACGTGCAGGCAGATGCCCTTGTCACTGCGTAGCCTCTGTGTATTTGCTTGGATTGATTCTCCCTGTGCTTAACTCTCACTCCAGATGATGAAGATTATGCCCTGTCCTACCCGAAACAAAGCAGGCACCAATGAGCAGAATTTGCTAACTGATGTAATGCATGTGCAGGTATTAAGTCACACATCCTGAAAAGAAGTTTGAGTTGATGCATAAACACGCTTAGCGTGAAGATTCCCATGACATAACACTTTCCTTTCCCGCTCTGTGCACTGGCTCCCCCTTGAAGTAAAGAGTCCACCTCAAGGTCTCTCTCTAGCTGTTTAAAGCCCCGCACAGAAACAGCTTGAGCAACCTGGCAGCTTTTTCTCTCCAGAATACAACTTTTCGAAGACAACTGTGTTCCACTGAAACAATTATAAAACTTAGGAGTGTGAGAGACTCACAAACAGGGAGCCAGGTACTTTTTTCCCCCCAAGACTGAATCTCCATTCCTGTAAGAAAAGTGTGGCTCCAGAATTCATGGCTTACAGGAGCAGATACAAAGCTCTCTCAACTCTGATTTAATAAGTTACGTGCGTACACGCAACACAAACAAAAGCTGTGTAGTACACACAGGAAAATGTTAATTCTTTTCTGCCATATTAATATGCAGAATTCATGAGCGTAACATCTTTGGGTTCTCATAATGTAGCTTAAAAACTGTTTATTATTTCAATTCATGAAACACTAAAAGTATTTGACCAGCATAAATAGAAACAATGATCCAACCTTGAAAAACTGGCTGTAGCTTTTGCTCTGAAGAATGCATGAAATTTTTTGGTGCTTACCTGGAGCTTGCCCAATCATTTCAAACCGAGGTTTATGTGACTCTTAGAAAAGAAGCATCTTTGTGATTGGATTTATACAGTCTGCATGATACTTTTTTTCTGGTCAATTTTTTGTTGGAAGACAAAGTAAACAGGAAACTCCCAAGCATTTGACTGTTAACAAAACTAGCTATGAAACCAAAGACAGAAGTTTCAAAGTTTTGAGTTCCAGGATTATTTAAAACGGCTTGAAGATCCCATTTTAGCACTACCTCATCCTACTATTTTTGATCCAGAAAAAATCTGTTTCTTCACTGCATTCTTTACAACTTCAGAGATATTAAATGAATCAGCAGGGAAAGTGATCCCTTGTTTGCTCAGTAAAATGTAAAAACATTCTTTACAGTTGTCATATAACTAAAATTCCTTGAAGTTCAGGCAACGTAGAGCCAAGTGTTCAGTAGCCCTCAAATTTTCCTAACAAGGAAACAAGGTAACAAGGTGCTTTAGCAGTTACATAAATCATCTAAGGACATAATCCAAGAACCCTTACGCAATTTTTCTTCACACATCCTTTAAGGTATACCTGTGCTCATTTCATCTTATGGGGTTTCCCCATCTATTTCTTTTCTAGATCAGCTTGAAAGTCGCAAAACCAGGATTCCCATCTATGCAGAAGTCTACGTGCTACCTAACCAATACAAAGACACAGGTGTGCAGATGTTAGTACATGTGAACAGCCATCAGCCATTATTGTTAATGATGGACCATAAATCTCTGGGAAACAAACACACAAACAAACAAAAATAGATGACAACTGAAGGAGAAAAAAAAATATAATGCATGACCAGAATTTGTATCTTCTTCTTCATATTTCCTACGTTCCCACCAGCTAGATTTGGAATACAGCAATTTTCAGGAAATTTAACTTTTATAATTTCTCCTGTTCTCTCCAATTCTTCCCACCATTTCATTATTTATTCCTAATGACCACAGATTATGCCTGTGATACATCAGGACCTAAACAGTTGTGTAGTTTCAACAAACGTGCCTTTTCAGGACTTGAAGCTACCAAAATCACATTTGAAAAATCATCTCTAAGCACTTTTTCAGAGTGTATATGGATTCATTTCAGAATATTTTGGCAAATGTAATTTGGAAACTAATCCCAGTTTTATAAACAAGTAGTGTATTTTGTAGGAATTGAACTGTCATACGTATGGCAGACAGATACATGCCTTTCTTTTCCTCACTTTTGTTCTGTTATTGACAGAAATACCACTTACATGGGATTAAACGTGAGCCAGGAAATATATATCGTCAACAGGAGCCCCAAGTTATTTCCAGAAGTTTTCCAAATTAGATCTGGCATCTGGCACCACAGCAAGAGCCATACTCCTTTTGATTTAGTTTTATACGATTTTACCACGGGTCTGTTTTTACATCTCCCCATCACTAGTGCAATCCAGAATCCAGAGAGTAAGAAAGAAAGGAAGAAGGGCAGCCCCATCCTACCCTCACATGAGGTTGTGTGACGGGGTAAGCTCCTGGTTCAGGCCAGGGTGTGGTGAAGCACATCCCCCTGGCTTCGCACTGTCTTCCTCTCCAGTTCCCTTCAATCCTGCAGTATCTTCCCACCAAGGAAGAGAGAGACACTTCAGCACTGTGCTGGGAGCATGCAAACGGCAAGAAAGGGACAGACACAGGAATGTCCTCTTAAGTCACTGCTGGTAAAAACGTGTACATTTTTTTAAGAGTCCGTATTAACTTATAAAACTTAGTATATACACAAAGCACCAGAGGACAATCTGAATACAGGGGTTAGAATAAGCATTTGGACGGGATACAACTGGAGCCTGTGTTTATGCTTGCAGTAATTACAAGAAAAGTTTCTACCTTATCATGAGTTCAAAATGTGAAGTATTAAATTTGCTAGCAATAAAAAATAGAGTGGAATGTCAGCACGAGTCTGAAAATAAGTCACGTAAAAGGATTTGGATAAGAACAAAATAAATGTTTTATTTATAGGACTAGAGGTAAAAAAAAAATTACTGGCTGTGCATCCAAATCCAAGATAGAGCTTTTACTGAAAATATAATAACACTGTTTTCCAACAAAGAAAAAATACCATTGGAAATACTGATCTTAAAACTCTTAACAAGCATCGAATGATTTAGAAACAAGCATAAAAAAATTGAAAGGATAAAGAAATATGAAAGGTTTTTCAACACTATTTATAAACTATGTTGAAAAGCTGTCCCATTTAAAAATTCTCATTAGCTTCTGCTGGGCCAGGGGTCCACCCCTAATGAAGAATCATTAGATTTTCCTAAAAAAGTCATCTTTCTTCTATTATTGATTGTTCCTGTCATGAGTTCGGCTTCCATTAGCAGTTTCTTGTAGCTTTCATATTCATAAACATTTGCACAAGTCAAAAGTCAGTTTTTATTAGGAACAAAGCTTAAAGCTACTTTGCTGAAAATAACTGCAAATTTTTAACAGGAATGTTTTCCTTCACTTTTATGAAGAAGTAAACTATACTAGTTAACTTAACCTAAAAATGAGTTACAGAACCTAAACCCAAGATTTTTTTCCCTTCACAGCATCTACGCTGTCTTACGCTTAACCTCCGCAACCTTTTTCATCAGTGTAAGTAGTTCAGCCGAGAACAACCAGAACGAATTAAGGACTTTACTAGCTTTTCAAGACTAATTTTTCACATTGAAAAGCGGTAAAAGATAAGACTTAAACCACCAATTGTTGGGAAATAGAGATTGCAACGAATTAAAAGCCAGCTCAAGAGTAAAGAAAAAGCAGATATAAACTTACGTGTGAAAACACTTGGTGCTCAAGACAGTCAAGGCACAGAGAGGTACCCTGTGGAATGAAACACCAAGTGCAGCAAGCAGAGGACCATCTTGTTCAAAAAGGGAGCCAGAGAAGTGTGGAGGTCAGAAATATGGCGCCAGGCGAACAGCAGCTGACACAATGGACGTCACAGACCTCGAAGAGCTTCCTGGACTCTTTCAAATTTCCTCTGTCCCTGTGAAACTGGCTTTCTTTAAGTAGTTTCCAAGGGCCTGCAATTCATTTCTTGGCTAGGCAAGCTCACTTTCACTGAACACAGTGATCTGAGGTTTGTTTGAATTCCTGCTGTGTGGAAATCTACTGTACTTTCTAGCAGGTGTGAGAACACTGAGGCTCCTTCAGTTGCAGCTCATTTCCACTTACTAACTACTTTATCTCCGTGGATGAAGCAAAAGTGACTTTTGTGTTTCCTGGCAGTCTGCTGCTTCAAAGAACCTAATAGTGATTTGTTTATTTCAGAGGAAATGGAGACCAGTCAGTGATGACAGATTTATTGGTTAAATGGACATCACAAAAAAATTTTCATGCAGTACAGGCTGGCTCTAACCACACTATGAGAGCTCATAGTAAGGGGTGATGTGCATTCCAGAAATCCAGTCCTATTTAATCCAATCTACTCTAATCTGTACATTTATATCGCACCCTTCACGCAATTTCCGAGAGCTCTGTGCAAAAATGTAATAACCACTGTACTGAAAAATATCCAGGTATATTGATGGCCTACATTTAGACTTGAAAATACAGCAAAAGGAGCCAAACTGTTGAATATCTCCTGCCAGTGAGTCAGTCAATGACAGGCAAGAAAAAACTGGGTGTCTGATCTCTTCCAATTGAATCTCAGGACAGAAGAGAATGTCTTATTTCTGGAGAGACAATTCACAATAGCTTCTAGTGGAGGAGAATTTTACATCGGAGCTATAAAAAATGAAAACGGATAGGAAACTTTAGTGAGACCCAACATATATTGTACAATATGGCTGATCAAACTCAGTCCAACAAGAGGAAAAGACACAGGGTTTTCAGCAGTTGGTAGGTTTGCAACACATGAAGGTTTACTCAGAGAACTGCGTGGTCTCGATGTGAAAAATAAATAAATAAAAACATTCTAGAGCAAGATACTACCAAATGACTATTGCTACAGTCCTCAAATGCCAACTGGATGTGATAATTGCATCTGTCAAAGAAGGTAAAATAGATTTATGGATAACATACAGGAACCTGCGTTGAAAATCCCAGATAACCTGACAGCTGCCCGTTTTCTATAAGGGTGAGGAACACTGATCAAGACAAGCACTGCGATCCAGCCAATCAGCAGGGCATTCCATTCGATCTGGATTCAATTTCAGAAAAATGTCTGGCTGAGGTCGTGCATCAGCCAAACAAACACACCATTTGGAAAGAAGCTGGAATATTTGTTGAGGCAGAGAAATATATCTGTACATCACCTCTATACATATGGTTGGCTAAAGCACATCTGCCAATAATTGGCTCAAAAAATCATCAAAATGATAAAAATGCCTCTATTTAAGATGATAAAATAAAAAGTGTTATTTATTCTTTGGAGCCACATACCTTCTCAAAAACACCTTGATCGGGAATTCACCCAGTGTTTAGTAACTGGAATTATCATTGCATTTTGACTCCTCCTACTCCCCAGTCTAGCTTGACATCCTGAATGATTTAGCTCTGTTTATACATAAGGAATTGTAAGCTAGTTTTGCCCATTTTACAGATTGAAGATCTGAAGTATGGAATAAGTACAGCACTTTGTAAAGATTATTGAAATTACTCTGAAGGAAATGAAAATAACGGGCCTACACAGGGACTCCTGTAGGGAGTATAGCCAGGGTGATTTGCCCAAAATAATGTACTTGCTTCTCACCAGGGGCAGTTTGCCTGGCAAAATCATGATGCTGACCTGCATGTGCTAACTTGAATCCCTGGAGACCACTTGGGTGCTTGTGGGCAATGTTCTAGTAGATAAATTCATACCAGAAGTCTATAGCAGAGTTGGAAACTCAGCTTTTTTCTCCTCAGTTTCTTTCCAGTGTCTTATTTCAAAGCCGCCCATCTTCTTTACTTTTGGGGTGCAGGGCAGCATGGTGGCTTATTTATTAAAATTTAGTCTTAGTCTTTTAAGCCTACTAATAGCCCCCTCCTTTTAGTAATTACATCTAAATTTTAAAAACTTGTAAACCAAGAATGAAGTCCAAAGGCACTTTTGAATCAAATACAACATCTTACACAGCCCGCAGCACAATAAAAGTTCAAATGGCATTTTTACTGTGTTTGTATGTGTGTGAGAGTGTGTTTGTATACAGAACTTATGTAAAATCAAGAGCTAATTTTTCCTATCCTTTTTTTATCTATAAGAAGGCACACTACACGCCATGTTTGATCTTGATTTAACCCAATCCTGCAATTAGTTGTATTATGTTCACCTGTATATTATCAACCATAAAATATAAGCACAATGATTTGCAAGCATCCTATACACTAGCCTCACTCAAGGAATTTTCTAGGACTGGGAGCTTACTTTATAGAAGAAAGTGCACAGCCCTGGTTTCTTCAAAATATGTTATATTTTACAGGATTGCCAGCCTAAAGCAAACAAAAGCATATGAATGTACTGCAGTTTAAGTGTCCACACACAGGCTGAACTCCTTGAAAATGTATTGCCAAAGCATTACATGCAGAGAAGTAGGTCCCCAGTATGAAAGCAACGTGAGGGGGACATATTTTTAAAACTCAGGACATACTGAAGGGGTTGCAGCCCTGCAATATTAACAATAGATCTCTTAACTATAAGCAAATGCTTGAAGGATATAGATGAGGGACAATTCTGGAATAAAATGTTTACAGTTGAAGTTCTTCAGCCAGGAAGAGATAGGCTAAAGCCTAAAAGCTGCCTCAACACAAAGGGATCAGCTTTCAAGAAAGCTGCACACCCGACTGTTACCATTTAGGCACCTAAATGAAGAACAATGGGGGCTGCTGGGTTCTGAGCTCTTTCAAGCATCTGGTCCAAATTCTTTCCTTCCATATGAATCAAAACAAATGTTTAGGCTACCAACTTTCCATTGCCCTTTCAGTTTAATGCCAGCTTTTCTAGCTTTTAAATTCCTTAGTATAATAAGATGAATAAAACACTAACTTAGCAAAATGCCCAGTTAGGGACTATTTGTAATATCTTCTTTTTTATTAGTAGCAGACATAAAGTTTGTATAAAGTCATTGTAAAAATATATCTTTCAAAACAATATCTTTCAGAACATGATTTTTTGGTTTAATACATTTAAAAAATATGAATCCATCCTACTTGGCTATCAAACCACTTGGCCATTAACTCATGGATTTGAAGACAGAACAGACAGAAAATCAGCATAAAACAAAGCACAGTAGCAGAAACAGTCAGAAAATTACCAATTATATAAGAAAACCAAAAGGAGATCACATCACGATGTGGAAGTAGAATATAAGTTGTGTGCTGTGCCACACCATGCCAAGGGAAGTTTTAAGGCTACATAAAAAAAAAGGATCTGGGGCTCTTGGTAGACAGTAAATTATCCATGAGCAAGCAATGTGCCCTTGTCGCCAAGAAGGCCAACGGAATTCTGGGCTGCATAGGGAAGAGTGGTCAAAGGAGGCCATTCTCCCCCTCTACTCTGCCCTGGTGAGGCCACAACTGGAAGACTGTGTCCAGTTCCGGGCTCCCCAGTTCAAGACAGACAGGGAACTACTGGAGAGAGTCCAGGGGAGGGCAACAAAGATGATTGAGGGATTGGAGCATCTCCCTTACAAGGGGAGGCTGAGAGAGGTGGGACTCTTTAGCCTGGAGAAGAGAAGGCTGAGGGGAGCCCCTATTAATGTTTACAAGTATCTAAAGGGTGGGTTTAAGGAGGATGGAGCCAGGCTCTTTTCAGTGGTTCCCAGTAACAGGACGAGGGGTAACGGGCACAAGCTGGAACACAGGAAGTTCCGATCGAATATGAGGAAAAATTTCTTTACGGTGAGGGTGACAGAGCACTGGCACAGGCTGCCCAGGGAGGTTGTGGAGTCCCCTTCTCTGGAGACTTTCAAGACCCGTCTGGATGCAGTCCTGAGTGATGTGCTCTGGGCAATCCTGCTTTAGCAGGGGAGTTGGACTAGATGATCTCTAGAGGTCCCTTCCAACTCTGAAATTCCGTGATTCCGTGATAATTCCTGCTGCTCAGGACAATTATGTCCATCCTACAGTGATGCAGAGCCTGATACAGGAGCTGCAATGCTCAGCAAGAGCCCAGGATACATCATTGTGCCTGGACCCTGATACATCCTAAGATGGTTGAAAGCTGTGCTAAGTAGTCGTAAGACTAGGCAGCTTGGGGCTTTGAGCAACCTGATCTAGTGGGAGGTGTCCCTGCCCATGGCAGGGGGGTTGGAAGTGGATGATCTTTAACATCTCTTCCAACCTAAACCATTCTATGATTCTATGAACTATTGAGACAGACAGGGAAACGTAACTACATGGCAGTGCCACATCTCTGCAACTAAAACGGATGACATAGGAAATGCACAGCATTACCCGACACTAACCCTGGGAGATTAAGGTCCATTTCCCAGTCCTCTTCCCGCTATGGGAAAACCCGTTCTGCAGAAATGTGCAAATTCAAACATTTTAAGGAAGTCTCTGCTTAAGAACCCAGAAATTTTGCAGGCTTATCACAGTGAATACTGAAACATCTAGAAAAAACTCAAGCAGGTTCATGAACAAGTAGACTCTACCGGACAAAAGTAAAGAACAAGTGGGTATCTCATGCTAGTTTTACAACACACGCAGCAGCAAAGGAAACAGTGACTAGTGAAAACAAAAACCACGGATGGAAATCTGTGTTTTTTTCTGACTTGAATGAAAGAAAGATGTTTCAAGAAGCACATAAACAGAGTTGGCAGGAAACACATTTACTAATTTACATGAGCTAATTTAATAAAATATGGGAAATGGAAAGAAACATGCAGTCCAATTTCAGCTTTTCCTATACCTAATGAGCATTCTTCTCATCAGATTTTCTTTTCCAAACTATATTCAGGTTTAATGTTTCTATTGCTTTATGATTCTTACATAAATTATTTTCTATAAGTGATACTGTGCTAAACAGCCATTATGCCAAAGTTACCTCCGACCTTCAGTTGTAGAAAGAGTTTTCATTAAGAAAATAAAACAAAAAATTTGGAATTAATGACTTAAAGATAAGAACAAAGACTCATCCCCAAACTAGCTAATCCTGTGGATAAGGATTCGTGCAAATTGCCTTCTAAAGCTGGATGATGAAGAGAAGGGATAAATTACTTAGGACTGTAGTAGAGCATGAGACAAGGTTCAGAAAAAGAAAGTTCAGAGTATTTTAAGATGAGTATCAGGCCAAAATTCCTGCAAGTGAGATTTATTACACCATGCAGTCTGTTTCCTGAGACTGCTAATGAAGGCAAGCTATTTTTTAAAGTCCAAATGAGCATTTAATAAATTAGTACCACACTCACAAACCATATACATAACCTGTTTTGTCATACTGAATTGAAAGAAATCAACCCACACTCAAGCCTTTTAGTCATCACTACTTCACTCCATCTGTCACTCGTCTAATAAAAGAATATTAATATGGATTGCTGTTTGGCAGGGGGTACCTTTTTCCCTGTAAATAGGATTTCTCTAGGTAAATTATGTGTGTCTTTTTAGCAAGGTTTCCTTTCCGTCTTTTTTTTTTTTTTAAACCTGTACTGTGTTTTATGTCCTTCCAATCATTCCTAGGTCTGCATAGCTAGACAACAATGTAATTAATTATCTTGTAATTAATTCTCTCAGGGTGGTTGTTTAACCACCATCCACTGTACCATCTGACCATTATCCACACATTCATTACACTGGAAATAATGGCATCCCTAATGGACACTTCAGAGTCTGTAGTTCCTCCCCTTTTTTGAGCCAGAGAAAGCTTACCCTGGCATAAAGTAGCATGGAGAAGAGAGGAGAAGAGAGGAGAAGAGAGGGAGAGAAGGGTTGTTTTCTCCTGTTTGTGAAGGTCAGAAGTGAGGTGAGGAGGGTAGTGATGAAAGTCAGTATGATTATGACAAAAAAAGCTTTCAGCTATGACAGTTTTGCAGCATTTCCTGAAGGGGGACAGCCCCTTGATCCTTTTTAATATCCTTATTAGTCTCCAGTTCAAGAAGCGTGTGTGAGGACATGTTTAACTCCCATTGAAGTCAGTGGTTCTTAAGCATATGCTCAAATTTTTTCGCAAATCAGGACTTTAATCTGTTCCTTATGTACATTTAGGATTACAGAGAAGTCTTCTGTTTTTGAAGTTGCTGGAAACATCAGCTTGCTGATGGGAGGTGTAGGAAGGGAACAGGACTCCATCACTTTCAGAAGTCTGCAACTTTCTTGTAAATTTTTTTTTCCAATTTTGACCAAAAAAGTATTTGTTTACTGATTTTTTAAATCTTCTCAAATCCTGTCTATTAGATTCTAATGCGTGCTGCAGGAATGTGAATTACTGACACAACACACTTCTAGGTTTTCGTTAGTTCTAAAGGCACAAATACTAAGGTTAGAATCTCATTCCTCCCTCCTTCCTCTATAAAGTTGATAGAACTCTTACCAAAACCCAAAGAGATTTATTCGTAGCAAGGGGAAAGAAGACTTGAGACAAAAGCTGTAAAACTGTCTCCGTCCTACACTGCAAATGCACCTCAGTTCTGGCATCTAGTGCTGTTGGCTATTTCAGTCCTGGAACAGAACCCTCTTCCCTGAGCCTGAAGGTTGTGCCAAACTGTATGGTGATTTTTGTGATATGGAAAAAAGCCCACTGGAGACTAGCCGGAAAGCAGCCAATCTTGTGATCTGATCCTCATGTGAATTTATGTCTCCAGAGTTCAGATTTAATATCTTCTGTAATTTTACCATGCACTCTATTTGCTGGTATTACACTGAAAAACTCTAGATATTGAAAATAACTGCAAAATTGCCAAGCCCAAGCATTCAAAAGGTATCACTAAGACTCCTGTTCCTTTTCTTTTCTCTCCCTGCCTGCAGCTCCCTCATCTTCCTCAAACTGCTTTAAAACACATTTAGGAAAAAAACAGCACAGTATAACCAAGTGCTGGTCCAGTAAAATGAAGTCGACTATCCAGGTGCCTATCTGCTGTTACTTTAGATTTGATACACATATGCATGCACACACTCACACACGCAACAAATGTATGTTCATGTCTATTATACCAATGAAATGGAATCACAAAAAAAAATATTTTAGCGTTTTCAAAATTCTTCTTACAGAAAGCTAGAGTGAAAGGACAAATTGCCAATGCTATTTAAAGAGTTTACCAGCCCCTTCAAAATGAGACTTTACTTTCTTTGAAGCACATTCCTTCTGGCACAAGTAATTATTACCTAAAATCTTGGAATTAAAGGAGTGCATTTTAAGAAAGTTAGATTCTTTTTTTTTTTTTTCCACCTATTTGACTTAGTTTCAAATACTCCTTTTTTACACAAGAGTCTGCTCAACAGTGGGTATATCACTGGTATTAAATATTAACCGTCAGCATTGTCATGTCTGGGTCATGCTTGAGTTCCGCTTTAGCTGTTTACAGAATCTGCTCTGTGCTGCACACCCTTATGACGTTAAAATTCAAGAAGAGAAGAGAGAACACACGAAACATCTTTTTTTTTATCTTTTTTTTTCCTGTTTACTCTCGGCCTTGCTTACTTTTCTTACACGCCATAAATGCATAGAAGAGCCATGAATGACCTACAGTTACCAAAAGTAAGTTCACAGTGAAACAACTGATGGTTTGGGGCCAATGGGATAGCGACAGAATATTGCTTCTGGATGTTTCTTGCATGTACGTGAGCCATACTGAAGACAGAGAAGAGTGAATGAAAAAAGGAAGAACACACTTAAGACAGCACAGAGAAAACACTGAGGTAGATAAGAAACAGGACCTGAAACATCAGCTAAGCAGCAGTTCGGCAACGCCTTGCAGGGAAGTAAGTTTAACTCTGAGAGGATAAACTGGAACTATAAGAAGGATCTTAGTAAGGGAATTTCAAAAGGGTATGACTGAAAGGTAGGATCATTTCATCAGCTTTGGTTTCGACAGGGTTAAAGTAGGAGCCAAGAGAGGGCCAGGGCGGGAAAGCAGGATTCAATTTCTGCTAAGTGGTATAAAAACCATTTGCAAAAAGGTCTGAAAACGTGTTGGAGAGAGAGAAGATTGATAAAAGCAACTTGCAAACTCTCATGACAAAATAAGATTTTCTAAACCATAGTTCTCACTCTCTTCAGAACAAGCAGCAGCCCATGGCCTTGTACTGGGGAAACCAAGGACAAAGCTGTTTTGCCCCAGTAAAAAAATGCTTTTTGCCTATCCCCAGGTCTCTTTTGTGAGCATTTTTTTCCTACATCTGCGCATTTTCGCCGTGGAAGGAAAGGAAATGCTGTCTGCTTTTATAAAGAAAACGACCTTAACTGCATAAAGCTGGCTCTTAGGCTTTATGGAGAGCAGAGATACAGGAGACATTAAATTACATGGCAGGGAAGGTGCAAAGGCTGATTAGCGAGACCTTCTTTCTGTGCTTGTTGTGCAACATGCTACACACATTCCCTGGACTTGCTTCAGTTCCCAAACTTGCAGAAATACTCTTCCAGAGGTATTTAGGGAACACGTACCCCCGGCCGAATAACTTCTGAACGAGTGAGGCTCCATGTAGGTTCATATGAACACCTCAGATAAGAGCAGCACTTCTTGCATTTCTAGCTCAGTGTGGATTTCACCTCTGCCTTTTGTAATAAGAGTCTGCTGATATGTTAACAAGGTCCTTTTAATTAATAGGACAGCAATAACATGCAGCCAGACTCCACTATACGGGTAGCATCAAGCTTTCCACTTATCTACATAATCAAGTCAACCATATGTTTCAAGATTAACATGGATGCAGCTTTTAGTTTGTGTGTGTGTGAATTAAAAGTATCAATTAGTTGTGGAAACATGCTTGAAAAACACAAAGCAAGCCAGAGCCTCCATAAATAATATTTTTATGGTATCTACCCATATGTTGTGGAACTACAAACATTTCTTAGCCGCACACCATCGAGCTGAAGGAATCAATGACAGAGTAGCAACCGACATGCCTGTGCTTAACTTTTTCAACATTAGACTGTTAATTCCAAGAGAATTATATACAGTAACCTAAGCTTCGGCAGAATTAGAGCATCAGTACACAGCCTGGCAAAGCACCAAGTGACTTTTGCAGGAGGGAAGGAAACGGTTTACCCAAGAACTTTGAAGGATTGGGTTATTCTGTAAATTACATTTCACCAAGCATACTTCAAAACGGCTGGACACATTTAGCCACCGTACGTGAAACACACCATCTCTATCCAAAAGAAGTGTTTGTTTGGGTGTCATGTCTGGCAAAGCTCTTGTGATATGTTTGCAAATACAAAAACATTAAATCTCTGATATTTCTCATGCCAGCAGACTGCAAACCCGATTGGCGCCTTCTATGGATGTCTAAATTTCAGTTTGGAACCAGTGAAATAAAGATAGCTTTACAGGGTTTGAATACTGTTAGATTTCTGTACATACCTCATATTAAAGCAATAAAGATGTTTGCCTCGTAAAGTTGTAGCAATGTATGGAAGTGTAAAAAGCAAAGGGGTCAGAATGAGTGGAGGAAAAAAATTAAAACGTAAAGCTAAACCAAAGCTACAGGAAAGTTTGGCAGCATATTTCTTCATAATGTAAACCAATCCAAAATATTTGCACACTTGTCTCCAGCTTTTTCTCCTGTGCATATTCACATCATTTTTTTAAATTTATAATTTACGTTGTTCTACTTACTACTTTTAATAATAATATATTCTTTCATAAAAACAAAAAATACAGACAGAATAGTCACTCTTTTCATTGGTGCAATAATATGAACTATTAGATAACCATGTAAATTAAAGTGGCAATAATACAAAAGATAATGCTGCGGATTCAAGACGCCTATGGATAACTGCTAATGAAGCCTCCTATTTTTATCTGACTCTGCTCCACTGATCCATAACTGTTCCATCTTGCATTGCCTAACAGACTAACATTACCTAACACTACGGTTCTATTTAGTGGATCACTGCTTAAGTTATTGTAGGTTAACATCTAATGGAAATCTGATTAAGGTAAAGGCTGGTATTTTTTGTTTTGCCGTAAAGAAAGTGCTCATTCTGCATGGATAAATGGAAATGATATACAGGCGTACACTCCTTCAGAAATGGATTTGTGCAAAAAAAGAAAGAGAGGGAGGGAGGGAGGGAGGGAGGGAAGGAGAGGGAGCTGGGAGTGAGACCATTAGTGTGTATTGTTCTAATGTCCTCAGGAACGCAAAGGCTTAACACGCAGCTGTGGCTTGAGGTCATTGTGGGACTCCCAAAACAAGAATATAGAAAGAAAGAAAGAAAAAAAAAAAAAGAGCTTAATGCTACCATGTCACTTCAATCAAACCAGTAATTCCAAAGCGCAAAGGACTTGCAATGTTCTCAGTTCTCCCTAATCCCTATATAAGGCAAGTGTGACTCGTGGGCTTTTACTAGTTTTTAAAGTCTAGTTCAGAAAATATCAAATCAAAAGGAGTGAACTAGCCTTAGCCCCCATTAGACCGCTGTTTTCTTTTGGCAGAAAATACTGATGGCATTCTCAGCACAAAGCTTTACAAGGCATCTTTGAGCGGTCAATGTCGATGTAGGCGCCCGGGCTTCCATTCACACCATTTTTATCAGCTCAGTGTACCAAAGCCTCACCAACTATGCCATCGTACAGTTTATCAACACATCTGACTTCAGTTCCTTCTCCTTGACTAAACCAACTGATATTTTCATTATTTTAGGAGATATCTAGTCACTGTTCCTACCATTCTTTTTATAGTAATAAGCACATTTTAACAAGTAGGTTTTGCTGGTCCACATACCCTACGAGGACGGGGCCTCGTAGGGCGTTCTTGTATTCTGCATCAGCTGGAAGAAAAGGAAAGACTGGAAAAGCTAGAGAGACCCGTGTTCCTGAGGAGCCGCACTCACCCTGTAAAAACACCCCCTTCCAAAGAAGCCCCCATGCACACTCAGGGTACATCACATACTTCTTAGACTATGCCATTTTTTGCTTGGCAGGTAGAAAACCCCATGGTTCATTCAGCTCTCTTCAGAGCTATATTGTCAGTCCACATATGTCCAACAGATTTTTTAGTATCTATTTTTAGAAGGACC
Source organism: Dromas ardeola (assembly GCA_013398915.1). Classification (NCBI taxonomy): domain Eukaryota; kingdom Metazoa; phylum Chordata; class Aves; order Charadriiformes; family Dromadidae; genus Dromas; species Dromas ardeola. The sequence continues at coordinate 505,771 of VYZM01001229.1, read as the reverse complement.
AAAGTGGGAAACAGTTTTTTCCGCTTGGTAAATTTAAGTGACTAATGCCCCCAATTCACCAAAATGTGTAAACATACACTTAACTTCGGGTGTGTTCGTATCAAAGTAATACGGCGACTTCTGCTGTGAAGTCCTGGCTCCACTCAGTAGTTAGTTTTGACTTCAGCACACCCAAGATTTCATCCATCTCCCAACATACAAAATTAAATGCATACTGGCATCATCGTAGGATCACAGTCTAAGAATTAAAGCTCACAATGGTGGCAGAGGCCACTAAAGTGCATCTAACGCAGTTTATGTAAGGCAGCATTTGTTCAGGCTCACTTGCTAAAAATAAAAAATAGCTATTAGAGATCTGAGAGAGTGCAGAAGGAAGGAGGACTTTTAAAAGCCTGCAGTAATCTGTTTCAGTTTTAGTTTTTCATATCCTATTTGCTATAAAATAATGTTCAATCAACCAATTTTTCTCTAGTCCAAGAAGCAGCTTCATAAAAAAAAAGAAAAAGAAGGAAAGAAAGAAAGAAAGAAAGAAAGAAAAAAAGATTACTTGGCTTCCAGTTAGGGTTTCATAATCCACTGGATTTTATTGGTTTAGTAAAACTATGCTCTTCCATCATAAATGAAAGATTTGACTCATTCCTTTGAGACTTGTTTCTTCTGCTGTTCGGTCAATTATTTTGTTTCATTTGTTGAAAAGAAAGATAAAAGGAAACATAGGTTCAAGTACAAAATAACTTTTCTTTCAAATGACCATTAAGTTTTCATGTTATGTTTTCTTCTCTTTATGCATTTTAAGGGCCCCTTTTCCCACTACTGCCAGGTTTATTCAGCACAGGTAATTTTCAAAACAAAGTTCAGAACACTTTTTTTCTTTGTATTGAGCAAGAAGCTCCAGTGGTTTCAGACTGCATAGTATTGAATGATTACGTTCATCATTAAACAACAAAATATTCAGTAGCCAATTTCCAAATGTGATTTCTGGTTTTTCTTTTGAGGAATAATGGCATGCATATTTAGTAATATGCACAATTTCCAGTCAAGTAACCCACCCCCAAAATCATTTGTAAAATTCACAATTCCATATTGAAAATAAACTCACGTTCCGAATAGGAGTTATGTTAGTCCAAGGTCTCAAAACGAAGGACAACCTGCCTAATCTACAATGAATTTTACATCTTTAATGTCATTGATGTTAACACGTAGAATTTTGATAGCCTAAGCTGTCTATTTACAATGTTTAGTAGAAGACTTCAGAAGCAACTTTTCATGTATGACCGTGAACTGTCTACTACTATATCCCATTATATTAATGATTTTTTTTTCACTTCGCATCACTCCGTGAATGCTAGGATACAGTGACGCAACTCTGCACTACTGATATTACAGATAGACATGTAAAATTAGCAGGCATTGAATAACATCAGTGTGATTTAAATTTTTGTCTATTGAAGTATTATTTTAAATGGATATGGTTTAGGGAAACTTACCAAAGGGCACAGATTTTGTAATACATATTAATAAATAACAAGGACAACAAATGCTAGAAAACTAAGACCGATGGCAGCAGTGGGTTTTTAAACAAGCATTCCTTTGCTGTGTTTGCTGCTAGAAGCATGCAAGACAGCGTATCACAAAAAGCACAAGCACTAGCACGGCTGACTGGCCTATCTCCTTCTCCCAAGCTAAGCTACATTCACGGTAAGAACGCACAATGTAAAATCTGGTACTACCAAAAATCAGTGGGAGTTTTGTCATCAATATCTTCTGGGTGAAACTCCCCTTAGCATGTATGTTCATAAGCCATTTATTTTAATAACTTTTTTTAGTGTTTCTAAATACTTCAGATAGGTACAAAACTAGACCCTGTGCATCCAACACAATTACACCAGGCTATTTTTTGAATCCAAACATCCATTAAATGCAGTAGAAAAGCAGCTGCCCGATCATCAAAGACCCCAGCCACACACCCCAGAAGTCAAATGACTTCTTGCTGGGCGCACCTATGCGGCCACACGAGCTCGTGCAGGTAAAGGTGATGCGATTGCCCTGCCGAGTAGCGGGAGGAAGGCTTTTTCCTGCGAGGTGGCTGCGCACCATCTCGCTCCTACCCTGCCACCAGTAAAACTTGAGAAATGGTGATGCAGATCTGTAAGTCTTTAAAGCCTACTAAAAAAAGCACTAGCACGCGCGCGCACACACACAAACACGAGCACACAAAACTTTTCATTAAATAAAAGCTTACAGTACTGTACAAATGGAAGGAAAGCAGTGGTACGGCCATTGTATAGGTTGGGGAAACGGACATAAAAGGATAGGGCACAGGCTGGACACAGATCATAAGGCTGGGTTCAGTGCCCAGCTGTGCACTGATGTAATGAAGTAGCCTCAAGCACTGTTTATCAAGCTTCTCTAACACCACACTATTTCAGTTAGAAACCTTATTAGCGACATATGCAAGTATTTATATTTAAAAAAATATGACTTTGCTTTCGCATCCTTTCAAGTTGCATTCTTAAGTGTATTAGAACAAGGACACGGGATAACGTAGCAAAAATAAGGATTGAACCCAACCCCACCATAACTGCGTTTTACTGATGGATTTAAACTTTCCTCCTCCTAGCAGATGAAACCAGATTTACTTCGCTTCCTTCCCGGAGACTAAAAAAACTGCTTGGTAGAATACATTTTGCTACTGAAAGAAACATGCTACAGCAACCATTCACACTGCCGTGTAACGTCGTATTTGCTGAAAGCAGTAATCCAGTGAGCAATATCAGATTATTAGCAGACAGCAGCAAAGATAATGTTGTCACCTTCCCTTGAATTTCAAGACGCAGAACTTAATCCTGCTCTTGAGGACTTCAAAGATACAGCGTATCGAGTCGTCACATCACTAAAGAATGAATACTTCCAAGCAGCAAACTATATGCAGATTAACAGGCTCAATTAAAAAGCGCTTATTAAATAATTAGCATGTCTAAAAAGGGCAACAAGTCTGACAAAAAAAAATCCGGAATATGATTACTTACTGTGCAAAATACTAGAGAAGTTTTGCCAGATACATTAGGAAAAAATTTTATCCTAGGATGTTAAAACCAATGAAATTAAATTTCAATTTATATATATAAGGCTGAATTGGCAATGCTCAAACAATCGGGCAATCCTAATGTTTTATCAATTAATATCCACAATAATTATAAAGCATTTTTATTTCCCTACCATGCAACAACAGTTTAAAAATCCTGAAAGGTAACTGCAACCATGATTTTTTTAAAAGTTTTAGTGAAATTTTCTCCAGATATGGCCAGAATGTTTGGATCTTTAATCTCCATGTGTCCATATCTCCTTCTGCATTTGGTTCTGGTACCACACTTCTTACTCATCCAGACCCCTCGGTGGTTTTGCTTTGAAGACTGGGCTCCTTCATAGTGCTTAATACCAAATAATAAAAGAATAACGTGCAATTACATTTCTGTGCCAAAGATTTAAAACAGAGTAACAGGAATGAGCTCCAAGGGCTTAAAAAACCTTGAGCACTTCAGTAGTTCCATTAGAGTCAATAGACCTTCGCACAAAAACATTTGTGCCCCAGTGAACGTCTGGATTGGGACCCTGTTGTTTCTAAAATGGGGGTGGGAGGGGAAGTGTAGATCCTACTGAATGATATATATAAACAGCCAGAAATACATAATTAGAGGCCATACTTATTTCTGTCCACACAAAATTACTCTTTGGCTATGGGCAAAGAATTCCGAGAACGTATCAGTAAAATAGTGTTTAAAAATTTTACAGTCCTAGAAAAGTTCCTGGTTATTATTTCCTGAGAGCAAATGTGAACGTACTGCAAATTTTCATCTATTAAACAATCCAGCAAGTAGCCCACTAGGTAGCCCAACATTTGCTAAGCAATTAGCCTTAAAACTTTTCTCCTAAAAATATTATTATTATTCATCGTATTTTGAACTTGTCTCATTTATGAATTCTACAGAGGTGTTTTTTGTTGCTGTGGGTTTTTTTTTTTAATGGTAAGTGGGGCTTTGATACTGGATACCAAACAAATTAACTCTTTCCAGAAAAACTATGCTTTATTATGTATTTTTTCTTGCTTCCGTTTACAACCACGCTGAAAAGCACAGACATATTGATGAATCAGTTACACAGTTCTTTTTGACTACAAGTGTGCAGCTCATTTTTCTTACTGATGTGTTTCAGAAACCAATCAGAAGTCCTCAAAACCCATGATTTCGCAGTATTTATAATCATTTATCAAAATTACCTGCTTTTTAGAGACCATTTCAAACACGCACATATGATTTATGATATTTAGATGTGTTTAAAATAAATTCCCTGGAGATGTAACATTTTACTGCTTGCATGTTGAGAATAGGTAGGTTATAAAAGATGTTAAAACACTGGAAAAAAAGAGTATTGTTTTCTTTTCATGTGATTTGTCAATGAACAAAAACCAGCAGAACAGCTATTGAAACACTGGATTCCTGAAATGTTTTTGTTTCTATATGATTCTATTGTAAATACCGTCAAAACTATGAATAGTTGTTATTACCTGCTAGCCTCTCCTTGGAAATCTGCGCCATATAAAAACATTCATCCATGTCAAACTTTAAAAAAATTAAAAATAAATAAATAAAAATAAAAAGGTTTCTTAAGCCTGGGGGCGTGTGTTTAATTACATTAGTCTTTAACTGGAATCAAATTTTCTTGTAACATATATTTATCTATCGCAATTAAATGTTTGGATAGTGGTAATGCATAGAACTCCTCCAACAGTACTCAGCCTCCCCCTAATCTTTTCAGCATAGTACTGATTATTATTTTTTTTTGCCTTCCTTAAGGCTACCAGATTCACTTTCTTTTCATATTTCTCAGTAAATCCAGATTACACTTTCTATATAGGCATTAATATGCTTTTCTCCCGACTGAAGTTTTAAGAAAACTTGGCCCTAAGTAAGCCAACCTAGACAATCGCAGTGGTAATTTTGCGTTTGATGCGTTCTGAACGGTCTGAGAATCAAAACCTACTCTATAAAAACCAGAAATAAAATGGCCTCAAAAGTCACAGGCAAGTAATGAGAAGGGGAGGCATCAGAAAAATCCAAAATATTCCATACAGAACAACTCGTACCACAAAGCAACAAAGCGCTCCAAGAATATGTTTTTTATCCACTCAGCATGGTTTTCATCCGCACCTCATTAGCACACAGATAATTCTGACCATTAGAGCGCTTTAAAATAAGCGCATTTATTTGCAACCCATCCTCAAATTTACTATCGTCTTTTTACTCCTACATCCTTGACATATGCAGAGCTGAGTTACAAAGGCGAGGATGCAGATGCCATTATTCACTGCAAAAAACGTTAACGTCTAAAGATTTGTGTGCATCGCTCCTCAACCCCCCCTGCGAGTTTACTGACCCACTTCTGGGCCTACGCAGGTTGAAAGGAATGTTCTGCAGATAATGACAGAGCGACTCCAAAACCTGGAGACACTGACAGCTGTTGCATGCAGGAGGCGATGACTAAGTAAGCAGTATTTCCCAGTCCTTTACAACAAGAACAGTTGACAATTTCACCCTGTTCTGTAGCAGCCTATTCAATATCTTCAAAGGGAAGTTCCCAAACTGCTTAAAACCTGGGTTAGGGCAAGAAAAAACTGTTAAGTCAGGCAGTTTATAAAACTAACCACGAAAGCACGTTTCACCTTGCTTTCTCAATCCCAAACAAAAGTATAACAGAGCATAGTGCAAAATATTTCTATACCCCATTCCCCTGAAATACGTGAATTCCAGGGGAAAAAGAGCATGCACAGGGACAAACATACAGTCCACCGTCCAAATTTTTGCTCGTCTTCCTGATTTTTGTTTATAATTTAAAAAATTACACTCCCGCCATCATAACAAATAAGGAAAATGGGGTATCTCTGCTGGTAAATTTTCAGAGTATCTATACGGATGAGCAACAGTTACTAGTTTGGGAGATAAATGAAGCAAGGAATGTTCACGTTTTACTTTCTTTAAACTATCTATGAACGCAGCTTCATGAATCAACGTTCCCGATCTTAAACATCCAGGAATGAAAGGAAAGGAGTGCAAGAAAGGGGTAGCCTAAGGTTAATTCAGCTCTGAAATGCGGAACAGATTCAGTGCTCAAGAAAACACTGAACATTCTGTGGCTTTAAGTGATATGCTTGAGGAGAGGAAATGTATCTGTAAATAAGCAAGAGCGTTAATAATTGTCTCAGAATGCTGGCACTGAAACTTAAACAGTCTCTCTTCACTACTCAGTTATTTACTATTAGGATTTTATACAAATGCCTATTGAAGTAGTTCCAAGTGTGATGAATATGTCTCCAAAAGTGGGGAAGGCGTGGATGAAATTCTTTCAAGTATGGTAATTTTTTTTTTAAAAAAAAACAGATTAATGAGAAATAAAGGGGATGAATTTTAATCAAAAGAGGGGCAATTATGGATGATAACTATAGAAACGCAGCGACTTAAACAAAGTTCTTGCTGCCATACATTAGAAGGGCATTAAATATCTAGCACCAGAGTTCAGGATTAATAAAGGGGTGGGGTTAAACGTTCAGCCCAAAACTCAGGCTTTTCCTGAAGAAAAACCAAAGACAGAGCAGCCACCCAGTCGTTGTCAAAAGATGCCTATTTTCAGTTTGAGAGATTCACGATTGTGTGAATGCACATAATATTTTTTTCTTAGGGGAAGGGAGAAGGAAATAGTTACCTGCCTCGATCTTCAGAATGTCTTAGAAAGTGAGGTTGGGAGTGCAGCGCAGGATAAGCGTTACCAGGGCTAAAGGCTCGAACCCTTGTCCACTAAATCCAGTGGAAGGCTCCGGCCACTGGAGGGTAAGCTTTGTGACATTCCCCACTGGCTTTTTCTTTTTGTTTGCATTGCAAAATTAAATAAACAGAAAGCGATACAGATACTTCCCTGACAGTGAAAGGGACCAATTTCCTTTTTTCCCTTCAGCTTTAAATAGACTGTCAAATACAGTAAATCCTTACGCCAACAGGCATCCACTTATTTTCCTAGTGGTAATGGGAACCCAAATTTTGGTATTGCTTATACACCTCACGGAATCAGAGAATTCCTTTTATTTCAGAAGATGTAATGAAGATGCAACAAGAGATTTCGCCACCAGTGTTTTAACTAAATACGGCTTTTAATCTTGGAAGAGTTTTTAGCCCGTACACCAGCTACGTAAAATGAAATTCAGTTAAGCCCATCCTGAATGACTCTAAACATTTCTTAATGTAACGGACAACGAAGAAAATGATGGTACCCTTGCGGGCTACTTTTTAATATCGTTTCTGTCGCTTACCACTTTACCAAGCTCACAACATTTCGAATGAAAGAGGTCACGGTTTCAGTTGTGAACTTCATAAATATCTGGAAAAGCCTTTCACTTTCTCTTCCTCGATAACAAACAATTCGCTGCGCCTGCTCTTGGGTTTTCAAACTGGTGAGCCCTCTCTTTTTCAAGTGCCTCCTGCCTGTCTCAGTATATTTTTGACGACCCCCCCGGTTTATGTGCGCTCTAACGGAAGTGCCATCAGTCGCGTTGCCTTCGCCGAGTGGCTTTTGTCAGAGTGGGACTTTGACAGGCTTTGCCTTTTTAAAAAGCAAAAGATTATGTCAAGGTTTTTTCGCAGGCTCAGCGATGCCAAATCATCGCCCTGGAACGACTGCGGGTCTACACGGTTTTACACTCGTCTTTAAGTAAGAATTGCAGTGATTTTAGAAGTCAGACAGCTCCTTCCTTCCCTCCGCCCCCGCCACCAGCAAACTGAAGTGAAGCAGCTTTCTAAAAACTCCCCTTCACCCGTTTGCTTCACAGACTCCGAATTTTGCCCCTTCCACGATGAGGATTTGATGCGTGCGCACCCAGATCCTCCAGGGCAGCAAGGCATCAGCTCCGCTCCCGAATCCCCACTTCCAAGGCAGCGTTTCCAGGCGTTGTGCAATCGCCTGGGAGCCGCAGTCGGCTCCGCGGCGAAGGGGCGGAGGGGAAGGAGCGCGCTTTATTCTGAATTTTGAAGCAGAGGTGGCGTATCGGGCAGGGGGGAGGGGGGGCGCCGGACCAGATGCTAAAATCCTCACCAAAACTTCAAGCGTTTCTCCCCTTAGCTGTAGGAAACTCCCCCCCCCCTTCCACGCCGCCCCCGCCGGCCCCCCCACC
>VYZM01001229.1:481501-494020 GCA_013398915.1 Dromas ardeola | reverse complement strand
AAGTGAAGCACAATGAAGAAAGTGAGAGGGTGCGAGGGGGAGGGAGAAAGATTAGGTTTCCAAGAGAAATAAGAGACGGAGCCAAATAGCGCTTTTTTTAGGGAGAGGTAGGAGAGGCTCCAAAAGGTGAAGAAGAAGAAAAAAAGGAGGAACGCAATAGCAAAGTCATAATGGCACAGCAAAGTGTTTGCCATTAGCTTCATAATCAAATCTGAATATTCGGGACTGTGCTTCCTTGGACTCCTGAGTCCCTAATAAGTACACAAGTCCTAGATCAAATGTTCTTATTACTTCTTTAATATGAGATTTTAAGCCCGCAAGAACTGAAAACACAAATCTCTATAGAGCTTTTTGCTCTCATTTTAAACAATATAAGGAGAATGCAAATATAGGCAACTAATGTGGAGGCAAATAAACAACTTCAAACGCTTCCTGAAACGATTCAAAAAGTTTCTGTGCAGAGTTATCAAATAACTATGGCTATATGATACCATCCTTTGTAAAAATTTATGACTTTTCAGTCAAAGAAAGCTTCAGTGCAGAGCTTCTCAGTGAAATAATTGCTGAAGAAAGTGTTAGCAGTTATTACCTCTCAATATTAATGATTGAATTCTCGTTCGTATTCTATCTTTTCAGAATGTGCGTTTGACCTACATGTGGTACAAAAGCATAACTTAAATCAATGCCAGCAAGTTTGCCCAAAGCTTATAACATCAAGTGAAAAAATAGAATGTTTTAAATATATGAAAACAGTAAACCGTTTAACTCATAAAAACATCTGGAGCCAACACAGTTTGGAACATCATTTATATTTTCATGTATGGGCTAATATTTACATTCGCTTTGTGTTTTTCGGGCTTGGTGGTGTTTTTTGGTTTGTTTTTTTTTTTAACTTACGATTTATGGGGAAAGAGATCATATAAAATTGACCTGAATGAACCAGTGTACAATTCCTCCTCTTCAGGACTTTTGTAGTCTGCTCAGTTTTTTACGTTGGAGGCTGAAAGCACCATCTTCCTGAATATTTATCAGAATGTAAGTAGGATTCTTGAACAGTTCTTTCTAGCGTGTGGTTTGCATATTTGCAATATTACAGTAAAATTAGACAGATAGTCATACTTGGGGACCACTGTTTCAGTGGTACAAATGGTTATAACTTTGTTGAAGTCAGCAAAAAGATGACAATTTACGCCATTTAAGAATATTCTCCTTACTGTCAAAGAGAAAGCTTACAAATATGAATTCAGTTTATTTTAGCCAAAGATTTTATTGTACTCAAGAGCCTACCAAAGCAAGAGGACGAGGTTTTATTGTACTGTAATTATGATCAGTTCGTATTTTTCCATGGCAATTTGGTGAAGGCAGGCATCATTATTTAACCTTAGAGTCAATCCAGATTCACAACAGATGTATGTTTATTTTCAGTCTTTTCTTTTTTCCCTAAATTTTGCCTGTTTAACTCCCATAGAAGTAATATAATTCGTTTCTCTTGATACCTGTGCTGCAATGGAAATCTACAGATATAAGCAATAATAAAGCCTGGGGATTATGCATCATTTCAGGGATGCTTGAATGCCTTAACTGAAAATCCTTGCACAGAAAATGAATGATTTGTTGACTGACTTGTCAAAATACTGAATCCCTGACTAGTTAAGAACGACGATAATCACATTTACCATTCATAAACTTACAGTACACCAGTATCTTCACTATATTTTGCCATAAAAACATTTTTTTTGTGAGAAATTACACCACCACAACGCGTACCACATAACTTTAACATTACATTTCTGTGGTGTACTTCCATTTCACTCTTTTTAACGTTTACATGTGCCACGGTTTAACACTTATCAGATACAATTTTTCCTTTAAAGACTACAACGTATCTATAAAAACTTTAAGCCTGAATCCATATTTTCAACTACTTCTCCCGTATACATATGGATTCTGTTCTAATTTTCATGATCTCCAAGTATTACAAATTTTAAAGCTATGCCAGCAATTTAGTATATTACATAAAAGTTATGCTGAACTATGAGGCCCTCACTGAAAATGATTTACAAGTTTGCATTACATCATTAAAAGTTATTTGAATTGCCAGCCCGCTCTTACCAGTAAAACATCTTATGCTTCCTATTTAATTTAAATAAACCGATGAAATATTGAAATGGTTAATGTACTTGAGGCTTCACACCTGAAGTATGATGTTTCAGGAATGCTTTTAGAGTTTAAGCTATGGGAAACTTGCATTCCACATTAGATACTCTAAAGACCCAGAACAAGTCCTCTTCAAAACTTTGGTGGGTGTTTGTTTTAAATAGATAATTTATTTGCAAACTCAACTGTCTTGCACAATAGTATTTGTTTCCCAATCTGCATGTTATATTGCAATTTAACAATTGTTTCATTCTTTCTAGTATTATCTCCACTTAGGAACGCTGACCTAAAAAAGTTATCACAATCCTTGTAGGATACTTTAATATGTATCTTTAATTTGTGTTTAGAAATGTATTCAGAGTGCATGTGCAGGCAAGTCAATGATGCCTGAAAGTATGTTTTCCATTTTGTTTTCTCCAGATCTTGACAGTTAGACACTACACTCAGTCCATTCTCCTGTTAAAATTACTAATCACAGAGAAAAAAGAGGGCTTGTATTATTACATCTTATTCATTTTATTGTTTGATACGATTTGCATTCTAGATTTGGGTATTCAAAATGTATTCAGAAGACATTTTACCAGAACCCCCATCAAAAATACAGACACGGTTGTACACGGAAGAAAGGCGAAGTGTATTTTCAGCACTCTGTATTTTTAACACCACTTACTTCTTACTGTGCTGCCCAGTTAATATTTTGCTGATTATACTTCAAGTATAAAAAATACAGATGATTCAAAAATGGTTCAAAAATACAGAATAAAAAATACAGATGATTCAAATCTTTGTTTTACGCTGTGACTTACACCCGTTTACTGGGTAAATACGCAGTATGCTTACATTGCCAACACCGAACTAGACGAAAAAAACCTACCATCACCTGAAATATTTATTGTGCCCTGGCTGATATTACCAGGCCCTTTCAGGACCAGCAGCAGGGGGCATATTTCATAATTCTGCCTCTATCAGGGGATGTTAGGAGAGTGATAAGTCACTAATCTTCATCACCTCTTTTACACATTAATGAGTAAAATGCTTCTCACAGTGTGTATTCCTAGTCATTTCTAATTTTCTCTGCTCTGGAGTGAGAAAAAGACACATACGCATACATCAAGAATAAATAACTGCAAAATATCTAGGTTTTAATAGCTGCTGGGATTATGTCACTTACTTTGCAGGTGTGTTTGCTTATGATTTATAGCGTGATGAGCTCTAGACTTGGAGCAGAAACCCCTAACTAGCGAGTATTCGGAACAGAAAGAGATTCACTGCCCTGAAGAGCTCAGACTCTATTCATTTCACCACTTTCACGTGGGAGTACTCCTGTGTTTTTACAGAGTCCTGTTTGCGTTCATGGCAATTTGCTTGACTAAAAGCATTTGCAGGATTGGAACCTTAATTAATAATAGCTGTAGGAAACAAAGAGCTAAAAATCGCATGTACTTTTTTTATGTGTAGCTGCATCATGCTCCTCAAAGCCTAATGTCGGATAACGCTAACAACAGATACCGGATAGAATAAATTAAATACAAAGTAACAATTGTTTGAAATAATCATTTTAGATTAAAAATGGGGTTTTTTTAGACGGAGATATTATGGCTCGTGGAAGAATGAAGAAAAAAAAAAAAAGACAGAAAGCTAGATTTCTCTAAAAAATACATGCCCAGTAGAGCTTAATTTGGAGAGACATCACCAAAAGACACAATTGTATCTGTCTTAAAGATTCTGATTTGGGAAACTATTTTAAGTTTGCTGGCGTCAATGACAATACTGACGCTAAAAAAAAATAGGCAAGTTCTTAACTATCTTGAAGAAAAGTCCAAGTGGCATATGTTAAGGAGACTGATACCTTCCAAAACCTCATTTATTTGCATAAACTCTTTTTTTTTGCTTCATTTCCCAAAACCAGAATGTAGCTTTATTGATGAGCTGTGAATATACTATACTACTTCTTGAAATGAACCTTTCCAAGATATTTGTATTTGTTATGCTTTATTAGGCATCACACTTGCATGTCCTTTCATGTAATGCAGATAGGTCCCAGGGTGGGTTCAACAAACTATTCCACTTAGGGACTGTCTTTGAGGTGCTTTCACACCATCTAAATATAAATATCAGACTTTGGCGTGCTGAATCACTCTCAGGAGCCACCTTCTTCTCTTCATTGATGCCTATCTGATACATTTCATCTGAATTACACGCCCACAATAAAAGTGTGAAACCCATTTATTCCTACCCCCTCTTTTCCAAAAAGAAAGCACCTAGCACCGTGGGGTCAGTGAAGCTCAGCTGTACAGCAAAGAAGAGGTATATTATTTGGCATACTTTCCAGCTGACTGAGACACAAATGCAAACTACAGCACGTGGGGACACTGTCTGGATTTGTGCAATTCCCTCATAGGCATTTTGTCCATGAACTTTACGCATTTGTGCATGTGAGCTGTAGAACGTATCACTTAGGGATTTAGATTTTATATAATAATCCAAGTATATTTCAATACAAGATGGTAAACTAAAAATATTTTCCATTTAACTGTTTCAAAACGCCATGTGCAAAAGAACACAACAAAATGGAATTAACTCGTAACATATGCAACTCTTATTTGTGCAAGAGCAGTATATGCCCCTAAATCCGGGCTGCAGCATCTGGAGGCATAGCATGTCTCTAATGGAAGAGAAAGGCACGAGACATGTCAGCTTCTTGGCTATGTTACACTGAAAGCCGTGCTTTTTCCTTCGTGATACCCAATACAACTCTGATTAAAACTAATAAACCAGACACTATCCAGGTAGACTGCCTTGGAAGCATTTTGGATTTTTCATCTCATTAGTTGTAGGCAGTGGGATTAAGCTGATAAGGATATTTACAATATATTAAAAAGTCTTACCTAAAGCTCTTTCATTTGAAACAATCAAGTTTGAATAAAAACTAATATCCCCTGGTATGAATCATGTGTTCATAGTGCATCCAAACATACAAATTCCCATTTGTAGAAACAAGTTTTGGCTGTCACCAAGATACTTGTAGTGCCTCTTTTTTATTACTGCATTTTACCTCTAGTGGTATTACAAATAATGTATTCTTCATACACTTTTACTACTGTGGTCAGCTTGGTAGAGATTCTGAAAACATTTCAGAGAAACAATTCATCCTTTAAATGTTTTACAACATGAACTGTCTTCAGCCTTGACCTTGAGAAGTGCTGAGTCTTTTCTTTTCCCCATCGACCTCGCAGGATCAACTTCATTGTTAGACTGCAATAGCAATTTTTAAAAGTGCAGCTAAACATAAATACTGTTCCTCGTGGTTCCAAAAAAAACCCAACAACCAAAACACTGAAAATTGCATTTTGGAACAAAGATGTATGAAAGAAACCTGGTGGATAAAATATTTTACTAATGCATTTCGAATTTTTATTGTACTAAAATTGTTAAATCATCTGCTATAGAAGTTGAGACATCTAATTTTAAATTTTCTTTCATTCATTTTTATTAGTTAATCTCCTCTGTTACATTCACAGTAAGCAAGGGAGAAAGTATGCCTGTCTACTGGAGTTATTTACAGAAAATAGAAGTAGAAACTGAGAAACTGCATTGCTACAAAGATTTGCTTATTAAACTTCGAAAATCCTATCATGAACAGCATACTGATGTATAAATTCACATATGCATACACTAAAAGAGGGTGTTCAACCACGCAAAAATACGAGCATACCTCCAGGCTCAAACCCTTAATGTACGATTAAAACAAATTAGGTTAGTGCCTGCTTTCTTTTAATAATAGGGCGAGTTCTTAGATGCATTATACAAAAATAGAAAGCCTCACGTTAAGGCAAATGAAGGAGCAAAAAAAAGCTCTTTGCACAGATTACCAGACAAAGTTCTGACTTCGCTTCCTAGCAGGGTAAAATGTTTGCGAATGTATCTAATCTAACACACCCTATAAAACTGTACGGTAGTCCCTGGTACAATAGTGAGCTGTATGGAAGAAAAGGTCACATCCCAGAGCAAAATTCCAAGATTTCAGCCTGCGATCCAAAACTGCCTGTTTAATTCCTAAATTGTGAAGCTGCGTACCCATTTTGGAAGGCAGGTAGGTAGTCTTTCCTTATACATGTACAGTAATTTCATTATGTATGGCCCCCTACAGCTGTGGTAATGAGGCTTTTTTTAAAACATACCTTGACTTGATGATGAGAATATTTTGCTCTAAAAAGAAGTCATATACTTAATTTCTAATATGGCAGGCATGGCGTGTATGCAGGGGTGCACGCAGTAAGTTTACCCCGTACAATTTGTAGTCAATCAGACTTTCCCAAATGAACTCCCATAAATATGAACATACATTGCTTGTTTGTTTTCTTCTTTTTCTTTTTTTTTTTTTAACTTTCCTTTATTGGTATCATAATAGTATGACCCAAATATAAGGAAATAACCATATCGTATTAAACACAGGAATATGCTTTCACAGTCGTTTATTGTGCATAGCTAGTAAACATTTCCTGGCAAACAATTTAGAGAGTCCATAAATTCCATCCTAACGCTACTTCCGTAGCTCGATGCAATGCACCATACACGAGGGTATTAGCTCAGTCTCTCTCATCCGGAATGGGTGGATTGGAATTGAAAAATCCCCACCCCCCCATTATAGCACCATATGTCTCGAAAGTCTATCCTCTCTCAGGGCAAACGGCTCCTCTCAGATCTGCCTGATGGATCACGACTTAAACCCTGCTGTCCCTCGCTATTTAATCTAACAGCATTTCTGAAGTAGCTATCAGGAGAGCACACCGAGCCAAGCATCCCTCTGGCGTTAGTGGCAGTTCCCCACGCAGAGAGTATCAGGGATATGGAATAGCAGAGGGAAAATCTACCACACCATGCCAATTTGTATGGAAAATTTGATCCTGAAGCTAAGGGTAGGGAAAAGAAGAAAGCCTGTCACTCCAGAAAATTGAGCAGTGCTCATGATTTCCCGGTTCCTTATGTAGCCAGTTAACCAGTGTTAGTAGACCAGCTCTGCAGCATCTTCAGAGGTACTGAGTCTATAAGAATTTCAAACAATTTTCTCTAGGTATCTTATTGAGGAGTTTATAGATTGAGGGATTATTAGGGGAGCAGTTTAGCCATAAAGATTTTTGGTGGATTAGATTTCTGCTCAATCTTTTTCAGTTCTCTTTCTCTGTATGCGTCAATTTATAATGGAAAAAGAAATAAATCCTTTAAATGACACTCAAATGATGTGGCGTTTGAAAGAATTTGTGTGAGATGTGTAAGGTAAAGTTCGTATCGCTAGTAGAAGAGACTACGCTGACATATTTCCACCAGTTTTTGTCCTTATTACAGGTATACATTAATATCATTCCTGTTACAGGTATTATTTCCAGATTACTTTGGATTGAAAACAAAGAGTTAGCAAAAGTCTGGACTCCTTCCAAGTTTCCAAAGACCAGCTCGAAAGCTCAAAGGGGTTCAGTCACCATGTCAATGTTCTGCTTTACGATCTTTAATTTTACAGGATATAATATCAAAACCTCTCCCTGGTACCCCTTGAATCGGAATCTGAGGAAAGGTTCTGTGATAACAAAGACGACTAAGGGCAGAAAGATTTTATTTCACTGGTTGTGGAAGTCTTTTTGTTTTTTAACTCCTTGCTTTTAAAATCTTCTTTCATTTATTTAGATCGAATGGAACCACTATTAAAAAAATAGTCCTCTTAGTTACCAGCTGCATTATATATATTTGGTAATCCATGTATATTATCATAATTTTTCATCAAATGTGGTCTCCTTTGGAAAATATTTATGTGAAAATTATTACATGAAAAACCAAAGGCTTTGCAGTAAAAAGTATGATGGATTATTGCACCTTTTGAAACTGATTTAAATGACCAAGACTTCAGGGCTCTAGAGTTTTAAATTTTTTTCTGGTGTTCTTTGCCCACTGCTCGACAGCAGACCTTGCACCAGCATCCCTCATTTTCTGGCCACTCATCGTTACAACCTCCCTGTACTTCCTCCCAGTACCTCTAAGGCACCGAGTTCAGCCACGAGTCCTTTAGCGGTGCTCTGAAGAAAAGTAGTTTGTGGTCTGCAATTTGCTCAACTTATTGTCTGATGATAAAGCCTCTAATTCCTTTCCTGGACCAGGACCTCCGCCAGCTTCCTTTCATTGTGCACATGGGCAAACAGAGCAAGAAGAAAGATAACGCGGCGCTTGTTCAGCACAACTCCAGCAATCATTTTCTCTTTTATGTTTCCAGTGAATCTGATTGCTGGCAAAAGCTGCCAGAAAAAGACAAGTCTGATCAGAAAGAGCATGAGCGGAGAAAGTCCAGTTTCCCAGATACGGAGCCTCAAGGACTATTTTGTACTGGTAATAGGGTGTATTAGTCACTGGGCCCAGTCAGCCTTGGCCTCTCACAAGTCAAACAAGTGTTCCTGCTCGTATGAACATCCCCTAATAACCATTTTGCTGTGAATACTTGTCTGATTGGCACAATGCACTATTTTCTCATATTTATCATTGCGCTCCTGCATGGTTATATGGATTTTTTTTCCTGACTCTCCTCATGGTACAGAATACCAATAACAAATTCAATTCACGTGTTTTATGTACATTAAATAGTAGGAAATACATCTGTGTAGAAAATGTAGCTAGTTCCTGTGCTTGCAGAGTCTCTTTGGATTTATTGTATTGAAGCCAAATCTATTGTTAATCCATTTAATACTGATTGTATTCTCCAAATATGTTTGGTGTTTCCTTTCCGAGCTGTCATATACGTAAGGCAGGATTATACATCATAAGGTACTGGCATAAAATTGTTAAAACAGGTAATACATTGTGTTCTTGCTGATAAAACACTTAGAACCTCACTATTTAATTTTAGATGGTGACTGGTTGAATGATCAGTAATATTTTAATAGGATCTCTGTGGAGATCTTTGCCCTTTTGCATCAGGTGCTGTGGACTGAATGGGAGAGCGTTTCATGTAAACAGGAAAGATAAAGCGTAAAAGAAATGAAACAAGATCATTATAAGGCAACTATACCTAAAATTAGAAACGTATACCGCAGATACCCAGTTCAGGTCTGTCGTTAAGAATAGTTTGCTTGCAACACAAATAGAAATGCAGTATTCCTCTTTAAAAATGTTTCTAGGGAATCATGTAGTAAGAATTAGGAGATGCATTCCCTGAAAGCATTCTTATTTAATACCACTTCTTAATAGGTTTCACCCTCTTAAAGAATGGGATTAAATCAGGGTGAGGTAATTGGGAGTTATGGTCCAGTTAGTGAACTTTACCATGAAGCTAGTGGCAAGTTAAATCATTATAATATGGAACAGTGTTTTGTGAAGAAAACTGCTGGAAGTCTAACAGTTTGAGTGCTACTGACTTCAAAGAGGCTGGAATTTCAGACCCAATTTCCAGAATTTTATCATTTTTTTTAATTGTAGCTGCACTTTCGGTCTGTTATTTATTTCTCCTTAAAGCATTGAAGTGAGCAATCTGCATATGATACTGTAAATAAACAGAGGCTACGAAAGAACACCGTGAATCCAGGTTCACACTTTACTCCTACCAAAAAAACCCAAACGGCTTCTGTACTTTAAATCTTTCACACCTCTCAGTAACTGTGTCAATATTTTTAAAACCATGCTGTATTATGAAGCAATAATTCAAATTGTAGTTATATCAGACTGACATTTTATATCTCACTTTTTATGCCTCGTTTGCAAGATTCTCATTGCTGTCACATTTAAATAATAATTTTAAAAGTCTATATTTCTTCCATACAGGTCATGAAATATCTTAACATGGAAAAAATGCTTGCAGGGTATGGAATAATATTAACAGGAGCTGGAAACCTTAGAGTGTCCGTAATAAACTGTCAGCTACATTAAACAAATCAAAAATGACAATTTCCCTAACTGCATCCAACAGAGAAATTCTCTACTAGGCTTCAGTGTGACAGAGGAGTCAGAGAATTAAAAATTGCTTATGTGCACATAGCTACAACTTGATTATATTTGTTATGAGCAAATGAATTAAAATCCAATATTTATATTTGGTGACATAAGCCAGCCAGCTTTTATAAAGTTGATAGTGAGCGTGAATCAGTTATTTGGAGAAAGAATGAAAGGAAAAAATTGACTGACAACTTCAATCTGTTAAAGAGCACTGTAAAGGACATCTCAAAAAAGTCTCAATCAAGGAAAAACGTCCTACACATTTGTTGAAAATAATATAATGACTTCGTATGTGAAGGCAGCTACTAAAAAAAACAAAACAAAAGGGAGGAGCAGGGGAAAATGTAGCAATTAATATAAATTAAAAGCTGGGAATTATAGGGCATTGATAAAGAAAGCCAAAGGTCACAAAGAGAAAACAGAGATAAGGACAATATGAAGACATTTTGAAATTATATTATGAACAAAAAATCCTGACAATTGCCTTGCTCCATTACTAGATGGAAATTACTAGGATTTTTTTATAATAACATTAAAAAAAAATGGCATTCTCAAATACTTTTATTCTGCATTTTGGGAAAAAGTCAAATGATGTATTCCTATCAGATGATTACGATGAAGCTCTATTTCAGTAGCAGCGCAGGAGAACGTTAAATAGCAGCTAATAAAACTAGACATTTTTAAAATCAGTAGACCTGAGTAATTTGCATGAAGGTATTTTAATACATTTGGCAGAGAAGTTGTCTGCACGGTTAGTGAGGATTTTTAGTACGTCTTGGAGAACTAGGGAGGTTCAAGAGAACGATGCAAAATTTTTTGTGAATAGTTAAAAAGAAGAAATGTGATGACCTAAATGTCTATAGGCATTTCAACCTCACATTGATCTCAAGCAAAATTAGGAATGGCTTCTAGGAATATTAGTTCATTTTAATCAAAGCAGTGAGAACAGAAGTTTATGGAAAGTTATCTTGCCAAAACTAACTAGATATCGTTTAGTAAGAGTATATATTTGGTAGGATAAAGGTAATTTTAGTAGCATTAAATATGCAAAGGAATATTAGAAGTCTTTTAGTTGTTAATCATAATATTTTGATGAAGAAAAAATTTATTAAAATCAATATTGTACCTATTAAATAGAGTCAAATCTCAGTCCCAAGCATGCAGTAAATGGGGAAAAATAATCAGTGGTGTTTATTTTAACAGTGACCCACAAACGCATGGCCCTGTGATATTTTTTTTCTATCTATCTGTGACTCTTTTATCAACGATAAGAAAACATATTTAGAAAGTTTGCATTTGAAACGATTGGAAGATTAGTAAATAAAGAGCCAGCCAAGTCACTGTGGAACCCAGATTGCTCAGGAAACTGGCCACAGTTAAACAAACTGCAAATTTCAGTACGGACAAACATAAGACATTGCTCTAATAACAAAGACTGGATGTCATTGCTACAAGGTAGGGACCCTGCCCGCAGACTGAAGTCAGTCTGAAAAAGCCTGTAGAGCAGATAAGATCAGCTGGGAAGAGCTGTGAGTACAAGCGGGTAGACACAAATCTGATACAACCCATGGGCACATCACCAGAGAAATATACAATATGGTCGTGTTACCTCTGTCCTTGGCACGGATGCAACCAGTTCTGGAAATAGTGTCCACAATTCAAGAGAGATTGCTGAAAAATTGGAAAAGGTTCAGAGGAAAGCAACGAGAATGATGAAAGGATTGGAAAACATTCCTTGTAATGAAAGACTCAAGGAGCTCAATCTATTTAGGTTATCAGAGAGACGTTTAAAAGGCTACTTGATCACAGCTTATAAAATACTATGTGAGAAACAGAAATTTGATAACACTAGAGTTTCCAGTCTGGTGACAAAGGTATAACAGAAGCCAGTGGTAAGAAGATGTAGTTGGAGAAACACACTGGAAGGTTTAAATCAAGATCGAATGCTTTTCTCCATTAAAATCACACACACACACACAAAAAAGGAGCAATTTAGAAAAGTTCTGGTGCCCCTTACACAGAGGGGTAGACTGAATAGATGACCATAATAGCCTTTTAGTTTTATAGGCCATGAATCTACGACTTCAATTGCAGGCTTCTCTGCTCCGTATTTTCTTACGCCATCACTGGGCAGATCCAACCAGTGGAAAGTTAATCGGAACCAGGTGGAGCCTGTTTTTTGCAGCACAAGGAAGCTTCCCCCTGAAGCTACATTGGATAAGACCAGGATTTGACTGGACCAAAGGAATTAATACAGTACAAAGAGCATGTGTCTATCATATTGATGCCTATCATTTCTAACTACTGCAAAATATATTGATATTTGAGTGAATATAAAGCACCGTCTGGAGGGGTGAAATATTTTATGGCAAAGTGATTTCAACCCCCCCC
>VYZM01001229.1:387986-481461 GCA_013398915.1 Dromas ardeola | reverse complement strand
CTTATCAGCTCCAGAGAAATAAAAGGAAATAGAAAATTACAGACAAACACACAGAGCACCGTGTAAGTGAGACAAGAGTACAGGAGAGAGAGCGAACCCGTTTCGCCTGAGTTTTGTGCTCTTGAGAATAGCGTAGGTCCAAAAACCTTCCTTCAACCGCAGAAGTTTCTGAATTAACATTCTCGTTAGGAGAGGCCGTAGGAGGAGGTGGAGCAACAAAGGAAAGAGAAATGCTAACGGAAAAAACACATATAAACAACATACCATATGTAGGACACTCACCATATGCCAGCCTCACTTTTTTCCTCTCTCTCTAATGTGGTCCAATAATTCCAGTCATCTAGAGGGTTATTCACACTGTCTACTTCAGGCATCTGATTTAGGTGCTTTGAATTGCAGCTGCCCCCTCCTCCCCAGCCCCCCAGCACCTCTGTCTCTTTGCCAGCTACGCAGGGAACTACAAACACCTAGGTTTAGTTCTTAAAACTGTGCCTAAGTTAGATATCTAAGTTAGCCTAAAGCTGTTGTATAAATACCACTCTTTCCTATTATTTTTTTTTTTTTTAAATCATTGCTATGGAAAAAATTAGTTGCTTAAATTACAGGGATATAAAAGTGCAGGAAAGTTTACAAATTCAAGGCCAGCTCCTTAGCTGGTACAGTTCATATACTGGCATTCAAATAAACAGACCAATTCCCATTTGCCCTGGCAAAAGTGCAGCCTTCAAGTTGGTTTTACAAACCAAGTCAGCCACCTGATTCTGCTGGGTAAAGCACATACGTTTTCATAAAATACAGAAAATTACATTTTACAGCATAAGTCCATTAAGGAAAAAAAAACTCAGAGGGGAAAAAAAATTTAAAAAAGAAGTTGTGTAGGAAATGGCAGCTACTGCAGTCTGCAGAAAGCACTTCTCTTAACAAAGCAGAGAAAAAGTGGTAAGAGATCAGCATCAGGCTCAATAACGATTGAAAATATGTATTTTTCCGAGGAAGTCTCTTACTCCCCTTCCTAAACAAATTTTCATTTTATTTCAAAAACGTTCTAAACCCTTTGCTGCCTCGTATTAGCTAATAGCTTTACTATATACTTCACTTTCATCGTGTGGTACTGCAGCACGCCGAAGTAAGCGACGCGTGCAGATCTCAGCTCAGTACAAAGCTAGACGTTTCACAACAGCAGAAAAGCAACTTTGCATAAATATTGTTGAAAGACAGTGAAGAGAGAAGAGGAAATTCTGCATCTTTAATGCAAGGTCTTTAATGCTAATATATATCAAAATGCTCTGTCTGCTCCTGGAACCCTTCTGTTAAAATGTCTCTAGCTCTAGGGACACATTGTATGAGGCAGTTATGCACCATTTAAATGTGAAAAATGCACACTTTACTTGGAAAAAGATGTGTGATGTGAAGTGTTTTTAAGAATAATTGAATGATTTTGTGATTCATTAAATGCTTTTTCCTCGGCAAGCAAGTAATGGCTTTTCCACTAAGCACCCAAGGGGTGAAAAGTCAAACAGTTAGGAGGAGTAAAGCATCCTTAGGAAGAGGATCATTTACAGTGCTTTTTGTTTTATTCCTTATCTCTTTTTTGTTCCAAGAGGAACAGAACAAGGGGGGGTGGGGGGGGTGGAAGTGAGTAACTGCATGTAGGAAATTAAAAAGATTGAATACTGGGGACAAAAGGATATGTGCCAGTTGTCTATTCATTGGTTTAAGAGGAAATAGAGAAAAATTGTGGCACCTAAGGTTTACTGAACATGGCTTCACGTACATATCCCTGCTGAGACCATGGGATCAGTTCTTTTATGGGAGAGAAAAAAAAAAGAGCTGTTTTCATATACCCAATATATCTTTAAACCAAAGTGTAAATCTTCAGTTTCTTTCCCTTTCTTTTTTTTTTTTTCTTTTTTTTTAAAAAAATAATCTAGGGAAACAATACACACCTTGACTCCTGCAAAAAAGATCTCTGGCAAAATCACAAGACGCCTGCTTAAGTAATACCCAAAAGGTAACTCCGTGCATTCCACTGGCCAGAAATAATTCACAGCACGATGAATCCACAAGAAAGTCAATAGCGTATTATAACGCTCTTAGGGGAGCTGTAGCTGTAAGAGCAATGTGAGGCAATGCCTTAGCATGAGCTATCACTTTATATATGTGCTGTATACATGAGCATGAATTATATTACAACATTTGACACGCTATGGCTTTTGATCTACTGTGACTTATGACCTCTGTACTATTGTGACCTTTATGCCGAAACCTGTAGAGAATAGTTCAAACAATAGAATATACATGATAGATGACACTAAGATAGGATAAAAGCGTATAAGGAATATAAACACTCGTGCTCAGGGCAATAGCTAGCCAAAAACTGCCAAAGATTAGGAAGATACTTTCCTGGGATATGATATTATGAAATTTCTTGCACCTTCCTCTGAGGCATCTGGAGCCAAGGATACTTGCCTAGATGGACCACTGGCCTGATTAGGTATGGCAGGTCTAATATTTCCTTGAACATATGCTAGTGAGGAAAAATATAGCTTATACGGTTAATAGAAAGTTCTGCATAAGACAGGAAGGAATCTTTGACCGGTGATAAAATCCTTGTGAGCTTTCAGTTGAAAAGCCAGTTGAACTTTGTGTAGATTCTGTTTCCATCCAGATCAACTGTGATTTCCAGCTGATTTCAGTCGGAGCCGAAGGGAAACTGCAAAGACTCCACGTATGGGGGAGCGCTCAGACCCCACAAGCCACTATATTTCATTTTTAATTAAAAAAAAACCATAATAATCCCTGGAGATCTGGGGTCTCGTGAGATTTTCCAGATAGTCAGGGTTGACACTTACAGGAGTGCCCTCCACAGGAGGGAGAATTTGAAGACAGTCTTTTACAGCTCATCTTTATCAGCCTCTGCTGCTGCTGCTCTATTTTTCAACAGCTCCTATTTGGTTAGCCTGTTCCAGCAGCTTCCAGCTGCAATCTTGGACTCCAAAGACTGGCTTCCTGATCATCAGCTACCTGGCTCCACAGAACAGTCCAGGGACGAGGCATTCAAATACAATTAAATTGCTCTCCAAAAGAAAGCTGGAGAGCACGAAGTAGTGCTGGCATGCTGCAGAAACACAGGAAGACAAAGAATCAACTGACAGTCTATATAGCATGAGACTGGAGTCTTTGGCTAAAATGTGGAATTATACTGCATCTTGGAAAAATGTATGGACAAAAAAAGCAGCCATGGAATGAAGGTATCCATAAGGCCTTGGCTGGAAAAGTTTTCAGCATTTTTCAACAGCTGGATATAGACACATTCGTAAAACTTTGATCATAAATCATATTTTTAATATTATTGTCATAACCTTAAGACCTATCTTTTAATAAAACATAGAAGCTATAGCTTGTCTGTACCGGGTGTAAATGCCAATTTATTTAATTAAGTTTATCTAAAAAAAAAACAACAAACAGAAAACAGTTTCTTGGATAGACTGAGTTTTGCTAAAACCAAATTTATTTCAGCACAGCCCTCATTGATTAGTTAAAGCAAAACAAGCCACTGAAACTGTAGCCAGGCTTCGTATACCAGGATTTATATTTGTTTGAAAGAAATCTATTGAAAAAACAAGGACATTTATGCTGATATGTCTAGGTCCTATCACCCCGGTTAGCCCAGTTCTCAGCCCTGCGGGAGCTCTGCTCTTGCAGGGCTCCGTGGAAAGGGTGGAGACCCTTGAGTTCAACAGGCAAAGTCTCAACGGGCAGCTGCCACCTGCGTCCCTGCCCACTCAACCGGCTGTAGACGGGGAGGTCGTTCTGGAGAAGTACAAGGAATTTACACTGCAGAAAAAGCAGGGTAGGACGGAAAGCTAATGTATTAAGCAAGGCCTAGAGACTGGCAAAATGCCCTTTCTGATGGAAAATTTACACATGCACAAGTGATTAGTACTATCTCCTTCATACCACAAAACACACAACCCCCAGCTCAAACAAGCCTCGGGTGGTACCCGCCATCTACACCTGCCCTCATACACGGGCATTTCTGATGTGCTGCTCTTGATATGTTGGGGGTGTGATGTGAAATGGTGCTTGAAAGTGAGACGTTGCAAATGACAACTTGGATGGACTGGCTTTTGCTGTCGTGCTCTCACAATAACTGCTGTTATGGGGGATAGGTACAAAGCCTGCCAGCTTGCTCCGTCTTAAAACTAGTGAAAGCAATATTACGGAAGTTAGACAAACTGTAAATAAAGCTTGTTTGGGAATTTATTAGATTTTTTCCTGAAATATTTCTGTTCTTAGAAGTAGAACTAAATATTGTTTGGCTGGCTAAATAATACAGCAAGCATTAGTGGTGAAAAGATTAGGCATCCTGAACTGAGATTCACCTCATGTAACTTAAGCCACTTGTAGCCTAAATGACAATACGGAAACTTACAGTTGGAAGAGCAGGTACTTTCAAGCACAAATCATCTGCCTTACTGCAGATACCTACTTTATATAAGATTGAGCCGCTCCCCAGGCTCCGCTGACTCAATCTCCAGACAGCTCTTGGTAGCAGGAGGAGAGGTCAGTTAGGAGGCCGGTTCTCTCCACTCCTTTTGAGGAATACTGCTGCCACCAGAAAAGACAACCCTTCTCTCACTGTTACACTACCATAAAACAAATCTATAAATATGTGGATTGTCATTACATCCTATCGATAATCTAGCTAAGGGATTGAACTGAACTATTATCTAAATATATAAAAAAGCACATGGGTTGTAAAATAATGGGCTGTCAGCAGCACATGCCAATCTATTTAGCATGAATCGAGACAGAGATGCATTACAGAGAGAAAGCTGACACCGGTGGAGTTTCTATTCCCCCTATGACACTGAGCACGAACCTTGCCTCCAGAACCTTTGTCTTCACACTTCTCTGACATTCTTCCTTTCCCTGTGTTCTTTTTGTCTCTCCGCTTGTCAAACTGTTCCTCAGACACCTGGGCTTTTTCGATAGGTTTCCTACCCAGTGCTTTGGATCTATGCATTTTTGATCTCTCAGATGTATGAACTGAGACATCGTATTGAGTTTAAAGAAGAAAAAAAAGTCAAAACTTAGTACATATTCAAAGCAGAATCAAATGTTATAATCTGTTTCCTGGAAAGTAGTTACGCTGTGCAGTTTTACTTTTTTCAAGACAAACCAGAAAAAAACCACCCTGAAAAACACAATTTATTCTAGTCAAATCAAAATGCATTTTTTTTTGTTTTCTTTTGCCCAATGTGATGCAATGTACACAGCATTCCATTGAAACAAAATAGTTCATTTTCATGGATATGCAAAAAAAAAAGCTGAAGAAACAAGGGGTATGATTCACAAAACTGAAGGAGGACCCACACCCTTACTTTTACACAGAATCAGGGCTGCCATTTATTCCAGGTGAGAAGTGTGTTTGATTCCATTTTCATCATGTTAACAGGAGTTAAACCTGTATTAGCCCTCTTCAATGTCTCTTCTTAAAAATGCCTTTTTACTGATGGACAAAAGGCAGCTAATGTCATACCAAATACCTAGAAATAACAGATCTGTGAAAGTGCAGGTCAATAACTGATTTTGTAGCAAGAAAATGAGTTAAAGCTATAATAAACAGCAAAACTGGTGGATATATAAACTTAAATGACATAGGGAATTTCTTAAACAAATATAAGGAAAAAGATAAAACTTACTTGTTTTTTGACAAGGTCTTTCACTAAAACCTCTTAAAAAAACTAAACAGCCTTATGATAAAAGAGAAGGTCTTCATATCTTAATTCATTGAAAGGACAAGACAGAATTAAATGGCTAATTTTCAAATTAGAAGGAGGTCCTAGAAAAAAGCGGCAGTAGGATAGACGTCTATGGAATCGTGAGTGCTGTGAAAAGGGTAAATAAGGAATCTTTTTCTCTTCTAGTTTAGGAACTAGTGGGACTTAAATGAAGGTAGCAGGTACCAGCCCCAAAATGATCAAAGAAAGGTAGTTCTTCATACAAATGGAACAACAGAAGTCGTGGGTGCTATTAGTTTGCTAAGGTCACCAGCTAAACTCATGGTAATAACCAGTGACTATTAAGCATGAGACAAGGCTTTGGGTGAAAAAGTTCCTGAGCCACAAACTGTTGGAGACGGAGTAATTTGCAGAAATATCAAATATTTCCTTGTTGGTTTGTTGTTTTTTTCCTTCCCTGTTCCTTTAACGTCTATCTGTTGCTGTCCATTTTCAGTTGTGTGTCCCCGACCTGCAGAATCTCTGGTAGGATCCAGTACCGTTTCTCCCAGGGCAGTGCCTAATCTCAGGAGTTTTCCTGCTCTCTCTGGTTGACACTGCTGCACTTGGTACAGAGCACAGACTCTGCAGGAAACTTGACTGAAGATGTAACACCAAGGTTAAAAAAGAAAATGGAGTAATAAAGAGTTAAGGTGGGTTTGGTTTCCTCTTCTCTGTGCAACACGATGAATGGAAGGTTCCTGACTGACTCTTTATATATGTCCAAAATGTCCATAACAGTACACCACTATCTGCAGGCAATTATTGTCTGTATAGACACGGACAGACCAGGGCTGGAATGTTTGGATCCAGAAGAGTAATTAGCTCAGGCATATTGCAGGCGAGCACTGATATATTACTTGTATGGCCACTTCAAATCCAGAAGCAGTGTTAGCTCGTTTCCACAACGCTGCACCCCCAGGGCTACTCAGACCCAACTCAGACGTCTCAGAGACGTATTTATGGAGAGTACTCATAAAGTATAGCAAAAAAGTGTATATGTACTGAGTCTAGTCCACACTGAGTATAGCTGACACTGAAGTGGAGATAACAGTGCTGTAAGACTGAAGACCCCGAAAGGCTCACCTTCCAAACACCCTGCCACTGCACACAGCAAATAATACTCCAGGGCTGGTGCGGCACCCCAGTGTAATAAGCCCCACAGTGGTGCAGCCCAGTGGAGTGCACCAGCTCTGCAGGAGTAACCTCAGTCACAGGCTTTATTACTGTGGCTCGGAGATGGTCAAGCTGGGCTTGGGCTGTCTTCACAGCTGTCCACTTAATCTTGGCCGTAAGATGATTCCCAATGCCCACTTATGTAGGTTTGTGAATAATTTTGAATATTCCAGCCCTTTTAATCACAGATTATTGGAAGCTGTTGGTTTAGACTTCTTATTTTTCCTGGTCTCATTTATCTTTGAATGCTGATAATCCAAAACTTGTTACAGCACTTCAGAAGTAATTTTATATGTGGAACACAAACTCCTTTTCATATAGGTATTTCTAAGAGCAGTCGAGAAAGGATTTTATTTTTTAAAATTTTTAAAAAACCAGTTTCATTTGTTTGACCAGCATAGCTGCTCTGAAGCTCCCATTGTGGGCAAAGAGCAGAGTGCCACAAGCACCACATTTTATGCTATGTAAATGGAGGAAGTGGAAGTGATGAATTAAGTGAGAAGCTTTTGTTATGATTCTTTTAGGTTTTAAGGGTAAAAAATTGAGAATGGATCTCCTTGGAGAGGAAGGAGAGAGAATGGTACATCTAAAGGACGCAATCTATCATCCTGAACATCGGTAAGTGACATTTCCTTAGGCAGCTGACGGCTAAATATGTCTGGTTTTTTCAGCTTGTACTGGTAGAAGAAAGGAGGAGTCTTATGCCTTCATTTTCAAAAAGGGTATATCCACAATCCAGTGAGCATAATTTGGTACACAAAATACTGGTAGTGTTGTATTTAGCATACTTAGCTACATAGCATTTTCCTGTGTGGATATTTTGGGAGGAAAGGAATTTTTTTGTTTTCATGCGTGTTTTTTATGGTTTTTATTTAAGATGCCTGTGATGTGTTAGAAAGCATCATGTGCGTAGAGGAACTGCAGCCCTTCCTGTAAATTCAACAAACTGGTATTTGCTGAAAGCAACCTCTGAATGATTTACCTTTTTCACAAAGAGAGGTGAAGAGTAGGAGAGGGGTGGGAAAACAACAGATTTTTTAAATTATATTAACACTCACTACCTGCAAAAGCATTTGTAGAGAGTTACCCAAATCTCTTGTGGGCATTTCAGCATAAGTCCAATACAGAAATACACCAGAAAGGAATGAGTAGTTGATTGGGCTACAGGCCAACCTCAGCTACAACTGTATGGTATCATAAAACACCTTGTCCCCTTCCACAACAAGAAATAATCAAGTCTCCATGATACAGTATTCCTGAGGAATGTGGTTTTTCCAGATAATTTTCATTTTCTGAGTCACTGTTAATTTTCTTTAGGCCCTTGTACAGTTCACATTCCTGTTACAAAGGGCAACACCTTAAGAAAGTACGGAGATGGTCAGAAAGCAATAGAAAAAGAATGCTAAAAGCAATTACTTCCTCCAAAAGACATCCACAGTTGCTTGGGTGTTTTAAAAATATCACAGGTTAGATCCAGCCAGGAGGCTCAGGGAGCCAACCAACACTCTCTCCTTGGTTTCCTCTCCAGCGTGGAGCCAAAAGATCCCCAGACAAGCCCTGCCAGCAGCTTGCACCTCTGCTCCACTCTGTCCTCTTCAAGATTCTGTCCAACTGGGAATGAATATAGTGTCTTGTTACTGAAGTTATTGCTTTAAGACTCACCACCATTGACAAGTCAGTAAAAATCCCTCCCTATGACTTATTCTAACCACGCAAATTTATCAGAAAAAAAGACCTATATATTACTGTATAAAGTTGTTCCAGCAATTATTTTAATTAAGTGATTAAGAATGGGCAGAATATTATCTTCCATATGCTGTTAGAATGCACAGTAGTAGTCCAATGCTTACAAAGATTTACATTTTGTTGGAATAATATTCATGAATTGGGAATTAAAAATCTCACTCAAACGTGCCTTCACACAGTGGGCCAAATAAAGCAAAGTTGTTCAACAAGGGACTTCTGTGTTAGAGACCTTGAAAATAATGACTTAACAGTATGCTAACTTGCTGAAAAGAATCTCATCAGAGGTCTGTCCAGCTATGACATGTTATGGATTTACTTTGGACTGATCCAATGGGCTGAGGTATGCCATCGAGATGAAGGAATACAACTTGAAAGATATATATGTCTGTTTTAAGTAGGAATGTTCATTCATTAGCTCACTGCTTCATTCACTAAGCTGTGCACGAACTGCTGCACAAATGAATGATTCAATACAGATGCCTTTAATACACCACATAGCAGTAATGAGCAAGGTACTTGCCATCATGACTCTCCTGGTGAGACAAGGAAGCAATTTCTTCATGGCTGTGCTAGGAGGCAAAAGCCTTGAAATGGGAGAATATAGGCTATACTGGGCAAAGTATTCTTTAACCAAAAGAGGTCTATACATTAACATGCTCACAATCCTCCCTCACATCTTGAATGTTATGAATTTATTATGGGGGAGCAAGGGATAGAAGAGATGAGTCGTTTCGAGGTCCAGGCTGAACAAAACTCTCCAGAACAGCAGCTCCAGGGGCCACTGAAATAATATACAAGCTTTCACAGTGCAAAGTATGCTAAAGTGGGTCATACAGTTTATTTCCAGATGTTCCCACCCTCAGAGCATTTTCTAATGATATAGATGAAATCCGTAAAGACTTTCTGTGTGAGGCCAGCTCTGCTCAGAAATGAGCAAAACCTGTGCAGAATAATTTACTGGGATATAAAAACAAGCAAGCAAGCAAACAAAATCACATAGTCCCTGTATTTAGAACTGAAATTACTAAATTTTCACTGTTAATAAAATAATTTATCAAAGTCCACAGAAAGCCATTTTTCCCTGGAAAGTTTCCAAGCTCAAGAAATATTCTAAATAGAGGAGAAAGTTTAACAAATATCAAACACCAGCAGAAGAAGCATAAGAGGAAGCAGAGAAAGACCAAGTGATGTAAATGATAAAAGCTTTCAGGCAAAGAATTGTAAAGTGGCTGCCTATCTGAAGAAGCTTTCAGTTTTATCACTGTCTTTTTGTTGAAGTCATAAAGCATCTGTAACTAAGACTCTCAAGTAGTCGTTTTGGTAACCAGCCTGAGAAGAAAATATGTGCCTTAATAAGAGGGTTTGAAATATAAACAGGGACATATTCTCAAAATGAAGGAGAGCATAGAAACATATATGGTTTTGGTCACTAAAACGAAGTCTACCTACTACAGTAGAAATGAAGACAGTGCATTAGGTAACATGATATATGGGCTTGAGCCAACAGAGTTGCATTTTGGCCCATGTGCATAGAATACAAAATACAATGCACATTTGAATCTATGGGTCTTCCCAAAGATTACTAGATGACACTAGAGGACTTATATTTCTTAAATGAAGACATGTGCCATTGCCGCTATAAAGTACTTTCTCATCACAGACCTTAACTCTTCCTCTTAGGGGGAAAAAAAAAAAAAAAACAAACAAAAAAACCGCAAAGTCTTAATGCCTTTATCCTTCCTTGCAAAATATTGTAGCCATTAATACACCCATTTAACAATGGAGTAGAATGAAGTGCCAGTGGAGAACCTGATTTAAGAAGGACAGAAGACCACAAACACACATGTGATATATTTGTATACTTTTTTCAGTCAGACCCATCTGCACTCCAGCTCTTTTTAGAACAGCTAAAGAAAAACTCTCTGTGCCTTCTTGGTGCATACAACAACTGTATATCAAATCCAGTATTTTTTGCAGTGGTCACTGTATTTGATTTGCATGCTTTAAACTTAATTCGGACTCATCAGTAGAAATTAAAAAGCAAATTAGACAAAACTGTCCCGAGCAAAAACTACTTGAGTTGGACAAAGTAAGGAAGTTTAGAGGCAGGCTCAGTATCATAAATATGGTCTTTTAATTGTCAGTTGTGCATTAAAACCAGTCATCCTTTCTTCTGTCTTTTAACATCATTTTCCCTTTCCACTGTATTTTTTATTGTGATAATGGTATTTGGAGTACATATGTGCTGTCTTTTTTACCACAGGGTAGCTTAGTTACTTTTTTCTGACCGAATATATAGCCAGGAGATACCTTTTGGTCTTCTGACTTGACCTGCTATATAAATTAGAGAACAGGACCCAGCAATTTCTGCATCAGCTATAATATCTGTTCTATACTGGGTGTCTTTCTGAAAGATATGTTACAGCTCAATTTAAGGACTGCAACAGATGGAAAATCCAGCGCATTGCTATGTAGGAATTTGTTCCAAACATTAATTACTATCACTTGATATTTGTGCTCTGTTTCCAGCTCCGAATTGTCAAAATTAAATTTACAGTAGTTCCATCTTTATTATTAATTGGGTAATGATCAAGTAACAACAATAATTAAAAATTAACAATTAATTTAAAAGACTTTTTTTAGTTAACTAAAGAGAACTGGTCAAGACCAACATTTTTTATCATGAAAGGTCTTACAGACTGTGATAAAGTCTCCTTCTAACCTTGAGTAAATCGAGCTTCTTTAGTGTCTAAGTATAAGGCACGTTTCCCAGACCTCATACCTTTCTTGCACTTCTCTTCTGAGCCCATTTCAGTTTGTCAATCTCCTTCTCAAAGTGTAAATGCTAGAACTGGACAGAGTATTCCAGGAATGCTCTCACTGATGACATACAGAGAGGGAGTATCACCCTCTCCATCCGTATTCTCTTGCTTAGACATGAAAGGATTGCATCTGGCATTTTAATCATAGCATCATTCTGGTACCTTACTTTCAAATTACCATTTAAGTCTTTTCTAGAGTACATGGTCTAGAGGATTCAGTTCCCCAATAATAAATGTTATGTAAATTCTTTGTCTTTGGCCTCAGGTTTGGCCACGGAAGAATATGTTGTTTTAATGAATCTATTGTAATGAGCCCTCCAGATTAGCTCATTCCCCTTTCGTCATCATTAATTGTGCATCAAATGATTTTGTCACCTGTAAGTTTTGCTATTGATAATCTCACATTTTCCAGACTTTTCTAAAGATATTGAATGGCATTGGAGAAAGAACAGATCCTCACAGGACCACACTAGAAATATTTTTCCCTGCATGACTATTCTACATGTATCCTTATTTCTTTACTAACTCAATCTTAGTCAGTATTTTGTAAGATTTTTAACAGATTTTTAATTGAATTAAGTAAATCTTCTGCAATTTCCCCAGCATTTTGTAAGTGAAAATTTATTAGTACACTGAAATAAACGACGTTAGCTTGCATCAAAGCTATTATCTGATCCTGCCAATTTGAAAAAAAAATCATGTAATAATATTTGTTCAGCATTGTTTCTAGCTACTGCTGAGATAGAAAATACTTTTCATTAGTTTCAAGGTAGAAATAGATCTTATTGTCTTTTTCTAGAAAAACAGATGTGTATGAGCACATCTGCCTTTTGTACATCACAATCCATGTTTTTACTGTTCTTGCTGAGTACTGGATTTAAACCATTACTAAGATCTCACTTTTTCTTTATATACTTAAACTATTGTTTCTTATTTTCCTCCATCCTCCACAGAGTTTTTCAAAGATACTTTCAACTTCCTGTGTCAATTGTCCATGTTTCCCTAGAGTCAGTTTTAAACTCACTGTTATTACTCTTGTTTTCAGTTTTGTGAATTTTTATTTCTGCCTTAATTTTGTTCTCAAACAATAGTACATTTTTAGGCTGAAGTTGTCTTTTAAGTATTGTGAAGTAGTGTGTCTTTGACACTGAATTTATCAAATCTGAATTATATTTCATATTTTCTTGTTTAAATGTTTCCTGACACATAATTTTGCTCACAGTTTTTCTTAGCCTTGGGAAATCAGGCAAAATATATACATTACTAGTAAAGTGTTGCCAAGGCAGATATTGGCAAACTACACAGATATTTCTGATGGGAAAAAAACAACAATCTTGCTCTTCCCTTCCCCAAAATACACATCAAAATAAGACCAACTGTAGAAATATTATGGGTTGTTGGGTATTTTTACTCACCAAATTAAATTAATAATGGCGTTTTTTGGTTTCCAAACAACCCTTTAGCAGTTTAATTCACTGCTTGTGCTGACTTGCCCTAAGAAAAGACATATAGTAATGTAGAAGATAATGCCAAATGCAAGATTATTTAGCCCACTCTGACTCATGTCCTCTGTGATCTGGAAAAAGTCCCCTAGTCTCTGTGCCTCAATTTCCCATCAGGAAATTGGAAATAACAGTTTTCTAATACAGATAGATATTATGTACATAAGCACAAAATTATGCAATGACCAGAAAAGTATGCTGAGAAAAGTATGTAAGTATCTCTGATTAAAAACCAAAACCACTAAATGGATCTGCATCCATCATAAGACTAAGGGCAGAAACATCGTAAAACTATATCTAGTGTTCTTTTATTGTCTGTATTTTGGAAAGTACAATTTGGAAAGGACAGTTGTGTCTCTGTTCCACTTTAGAAGTTCTGAACTTCTTAATTTCAAAATTAAACGTTGCACACACATGCGCAAAGCCAATAGTATCAAGGATTTTTTAAATTTCTTTTCCTTCTGTCTGAAGATCTCAGAACATTATGAAAAACTGGATTAATATATTCTGCAGGCTTTTTAAAGGTTGTATTAGCAAGCACTGTAACTCATTTAGGCATCTGTGGATTCTTTGACTTTTCAGTGTCACAAAAAGCAAGGTTAGAGTTTGTGTCTGGATCTTTAATTTAACCAAAGCATGTGTTAAAGACTCCATATAGATAGACATGTGACAAGCTTGCTAAATAGGCTGAAGAGCATAACTTATTCCTTCCAAAATCAACAGTGAACTGGGACTAGATTCTCCCAGAATTAATAGCCCAGAAATAATTTATGTGCTATGAAAAAAAAGACCTAATCACTTGGGGCCAAACCCATACTGTCTCTTGGAGATTCACCAGTGAAATTGAAGAGAAAATAGAGAAACATGATCTTTACAGAATCACAGATAAATGGTGAATGTAAATGTGAAATACCGGCTGCCACAAGCCTTCAGATTCTCAGTTTCACAGCTGATCTCACAAGCAAACTTGTCTTTACACAGTTAATTAAAGTGTACATAGGACAAAGACTAACTCTTTTACCCAGGCCACCAAAGACACTTCCGCTACTGCTACTTCAGAAGTAACTTGCTTGGATTTAACTATTACGTTATGATCTCTATTTTTTTTCCTTTAGAAAGAGAGAACATCTGTGGAGACATCAGTTACACAAGCATTTCAGTTTTGAAAGGAAAGATTTTGTCTTATTTCCCAGCAATTACCACGTATTTCAACTCAGATAAGAGTATACAACATCTACCTCTAAAGTACACAAAGTTCAAACTCCAAACCCAAACACCTTAGACCTTAGCATTGTATCCAGATTCTGAATGCTGAAGTGCTAATATTTCCATTCCAGCTTGAGGTTCTGTGCAACAAAGAACTGAGAACTTCAGTGTTCATAAGCGTTTTTGTGTGTGTTTGTGTACACATAACCAATTTTCACAGGGTTAACTAAAAATGAGCTTATATAATCAGGAACTTGGTTACAAACATCTACATTTACGAATTTGTCTGTTTGGCTGAAAATACCTTGTTAATTTTAGTTCACTAAAACATAACCCCACTGTAACTTGACACATTTTGAGTAGCTATACTTAAAGCGGTGTTATGTTTTCGGTACTAAAGACTGATAACTTGATAGCTCCCCAGGTTTTGTTGGTTACAGTTTAAGTACAGAGTTGACATTACATGCTATTTTTCTGAAAATCCCAGCAGTAATATTACAGATGAGATACTGGTATTCAGAGATATATTCAATGATTAAGTTAGAGCGTGGATACCTTCAAACATTCAAACATCAAACGTCAAACTTTCAAGCCTCCAAATATCATTCGCTAACCTGCAATTTTATTCATTTTCAGGTCCCTTTAATCTTATGAAAATGGAACTGTAAAACCTAATGAAAACAGCAGTTCAGAAATATTCTTTGAGCCAAGACAAAATCAGCCTGGATTCTGTCATCTTTACACACAGTGAACGGTAGGTTACTCTGTAAATAGTCCTCATTATTTCAATATGAATAAAGGTCACACAGTTTGCTGCTTAGGGATTACGTAATAATTTTTCATCTGCGTTTCTCAACATTTTTAGAGAGCGTGCATAACTCATTCATTCTTGTTTCGCAGTTGGGAAGCTGGTGTAAAGTTAGATCAAATGATTATCATATATTGTTCAACAAGACAAAGGGAGCCAAGACCAGAACCTCATTTACTTTTCTCAACAGATTTCAATAGAACACGGTAGTATTCTATTAGCATTTCTTTCTGCTTCTTCGCTATTTCCAAAAAGCTACATACCATAGAAAACAGAGGCCTGCTGTATCTGGTTTTATTACTATCATTTCTTAGCCCATCAATGGATGCAAGCACCAATGCTATCTGACCACGACAAACTCTTATTCCAAACGCAGAAGAAAAAAATTACCATAGGTAGCAAATCTATGAATCTGAATGATTTAAGGCTTTCATGCAGATTAATGGAGGGTTTTATTCTATTTCCCAGAATTTATGTGTTTGTTTTCTCATAATAAAGGAAGTTTCTAGCTTCTGGTTGTGAAGATAGCCTTGACAATGTAAACCAACATACTTTCATCTTGTGGAGTTCTCATCCTTACCAGCTAAAACAATAGCATCAAGCGAAGTTAACTTCCCCCATTCATCTTACCCGAGTGTCAGCCTTGAAGCATAAACATGCACACTTAAGTACCAAGACTGTTAACCAATTCACTGCTTATTATCAGACAAGAAATAACTAGTCAGCACAATTAGACAGTGGCTGGATGTTTGTGATGTTCTTGACATGCTATCACTTGAAAATGTTGAATGCACTACTGAGAAGCAAATAGAGAGCAATCTACTAAGTTTAAGATCTATTTTTCTAAAATAAGCCTCTGTGTAATGTTCCACACTTAAGTTTTGGAATGCTTTTTAAACACCTCCTTCTTCTGCACATCTAACTCCCAGTGACTCTTAAGATTTCTCACCTACTCCCTACCTCTAATTTGGGTGCTCTATGACCAACTGCTGCCCGACTGCCAGCTTCCGCTTCCCTGACAGGGACTTCACTTCACTTCACTTCATATATATGTTCAATTTCTTTGAGAGAATGTTAAGTAAGAAGCATTCAAAACTGGACCAAAAGTACACGGATACTCATTTATTCTGAACTGACTGAAACAACCAAGCAGAAATTGTGAAAAACGCATTAACACCATCCTTACAGTATTGCAAGGATGAGGGAGGGGACAATGGGACAACACGAAACCTGCCGTCTCTTCTAAAACATCCCAGATGAAAATAAATAATGCCCAGTTATTATACATCACATCTCTAGAAAGCAAAACAATTTACTGATGGCTTCTGCAATGCTTGCTTCATCCATTTTACAGCTAAAGAAACTGAGGCATTGGGCTAAAAAGGTCATTCAGCAGGAGAGCAACGGCAAAGACAGGAAAGGATGCAAAGTCCCAAGACAGCTCTTACTTTATTAAATCACTCTGCTTCTCGTCAGGTGGCATCTTAAGCACGCATTGCAAACTCTGTTAACAGTTGCTGGGAAAGAAGCTTATGTGCCGTCTGTCCCCCTTACATTCAATATCTGAATTATAGCATGAACCCAGAGCCACAGCATCAAACACAGAGCCCGAATCCTACCTTTGCTACAAGAACATAAGCAATGCTGCTATCCATGCTTCACCATGCTGCCAGCCTGCCAGAGGACAGGACTGGTGGAGGAAACCAGCCTCTGCAACAAAAACACATCATAAAGTCCCCAAACAATGCAAACAGACCGTAACGGGAACCAAAAACATATCACACATTCCTCTCTCTGTATTGTTCTGTGTGCTTTGGTTTGGACCAGGAGAAGATTAATCTAATTAATACACACAGCAAGTACCTGATTCCTGGAAGTCTATGCATGTTTCCCACTAGGGATTCTAGGGATTTTCCTTTTCTTCTTACCTGCATTCATTTGCTGGACATAAATTTCTTGGCAGCTTTTCTTAAACCTTTTTTCTGCCTACATCTTCCTGCCTCCGCCTCTTTCTTGAAGCCTCTTTCAGACCAACTTTTTTACACTTGAAATGCAGTTAAACACCAAATAACTTTAAAAATATGCTATAGTATAAGGAAGCAGGATGTATTCTTTACACAATGACAGTGAAAACACCTGGAGTAGGTATTTTTCAGAACCAAAATCTATTTTATTTTCTGACATAGTTCTGAGAGAACACCTATGCTGTTGTGTTTATTGAGCAATACTTGACAGACATTCATTGAATAGCCATCATGATAGCACTTAATTAAAGTCCATGGGGCTTTAAATGATGGGGAATCTGTAAAAAACTAAAATTCAAAACCTGTATTTACTTTCCCTGGCAAGTGTTTAGCTATTGCACGGAGATTCTTCCCAACTATTTTTATTTAGAAAGCACTTTTTACGTTCAAAACAGTTTACAAAGATTCCGCTAAGTATTACACGAGTTGCACAATTATGTTGCTAATGCATTTATATTTCGGTACCCAGAGGAGCATGCAGAAGGTGCAGTTTGAACGAAGAGCATGAACAAAGGCAGGAGAAGAAGATACCAGACTGGCAGCGATCCCAAGCCGCTCACACGCCGATGCTCAGGACAGCACATGTGGGTGCCACATGAGCAGGTGAAACTGTGATTCTACATGTGTGGAAGGGAGGATAATAATTAAACAATCAGATGTGCTAAGTGCATCATGCTGGGACATCGCTACATTTCAGATGGGTTGTGAGGTTTGAAACTGAAGGCGATAACTCAGGAAGTGGCCAAGTTACAGCTGTAATCATAAGGATTTCTGCGCGGTCCCTGGAGCGCCAGGGTGCCAGTCTTGTCCTGACACACTCCCCGGTGGGATGCCAGACGCTCGGCAGCCTCCGGCCAGTGTTCGACATCTTTCAGCTGCTACGACTCTGAGATTTTTGCTCTGGATATGCTCCAAGGCTCCTCTCCCTGCTTGCCTGTACATGCTCCAGCCTGCCCTAGCCACCGCCTGCAAGACTCCCCACTGCTGCCTGCTCCTGGGGCCGGTGACTTGCCCCTTCCAGTGGGGTGAGCCTGGAGGGACGGGGCTGGGACCAGGACCAGGACTGGGGCTGGGACCAGTGCCGGTGCCGAGCTCTGCCCTCTGCCGACACAGCAGCGGTGATGGAGGGGTGCTGGGAGCCCTGGCAAGGCCTCCTTTCATTCAGATTGTAATTGCAGCTACTGCAATAGCTCCAAATGGTAATGCAGAGGGTCATAATACAGCCCGAGGGATTAAAATCTGCCCTCGCGGGGCTTTATGAGCCGTCGAAAGCTTTCATTTCACTTCCGTATGGCCTTCTGCATCCTGATTTGTCCTGCTCTCTCCATTTGGGCTGACAATCTTTGCCTGGATGTTTTTTAAACTATAATGTAATAGAATAATAACAGTAATTATTATTATTATTATTATTGTTAATAATAATAATAGTAGTAATAATAATAATACAATGTTATGTTGTTGTTATTATTATCATCATTATTATTATCATTAATATTTCGTTTGAGGTAGAGGCTACACTATCTGGAGGACATGGATTTAGTCTTTGGACTGTAACTGAACTATTAACCTGAGCTGCATGGAAACGCTACACCAAATAGCCATGCATTTGTTCAGCTGGTTCTGGCCCTTTTTAAAGCAAAACCGGGGTAGTTTCTCAAGAAGAGATACAGCAGGGGGTCACAAAGGGCACCGCTCCCGGGCCCTGACCTGAGCAGCGCCATGGGGCCCTCTTGTTTCTCCTGTCCAACACACACACAAAGCTGATGGAGGGACCTGTACCACAGCACGGTCGTGTCAGTGTGCAGCTCTGTGTTTCCATACAGTCTTCCCAGGCACAAAAAGTTTGAAGGGAAAACAAACAAACCCACCCTCCTGTGGACTGAAAGTCACAGCTCGCACCGTGCTGCTCAGCCCCTGGGACCGCTCCTCCTCCTGCTGCTGCCACGGGAAGTTTTGCGGCTTCCATGAGTTGCTTCTCTTAAACCTCTGCTTCCCTTTCCACCAGCTCTGAGGCATCTGTATTTTAAATTATAAGCTCTTCTGGATGAGGATGGTGTCTATCTACACACTTGCAGAGTGTTTAGCACAACAGCCCTGATCTCCTGCATTGCTTCTAAGACCTACAGTCATACACCACTAACAATAATTCAGATTGATGAATATTTACTCCACTGTCCCCAACTGAATACAAAGCAGCTCAGAGCTTTGCCTCTCGTGACAGAGATTTTGCATAGCGTGAGCTATTTCTCAGACCACCTGCCTTTTCTTAACCATGTGTAGAATTGACTACTAGGAATCCCAATGTGTTTTATATGTTATTAATAAAGTTAACATTTCTATTAAATACTACTCCCTTCTGGGATTCTCACCCAACCTTGAGTGTAATAATCAAGAAAAAAACTTTCTGTCACATTATTAAATGTTCAGTTGCAAGAGTATAGAAGACTCTGGTAGCATAATGCCATGTTGGCATCTTTCCAGCGCGGGAAATTTTTTCCATAGATTTTTTTTTCAAGTCATTTTATTGCAAAACAGTTGCTTTCTGTAATATCACAGATTTATCCGGAGTTTACAATGCAATCATTGCTCCTTGCTATTGGAAGAGATTTATTTAGCCAGTTTTGGCCTTCATTCCAAAAGGCTGAATGCCAAATCATTACAGTGTATCTGGTGTTCTGTTGTCAGAAAATATGATCTAGCATTAAGATACTATTCAGAGACTCTAAAAGCCAGAGAAAATAATTGTGGTAAATCAAAACCTCATAAATACTTTATAAAGTTGTTTTTAATGTCTGTCCTCATGTGTGACAAAAAAGTACCAGTTTACTTGCAACAAGAAAACATGAGTTTTGAGGCTTCATTTCCTATATCGTCTAAGTTTTAAAACAATATTAAAGTCTATCCCATATAGATGCAAAAGTCAGGCTGTAGTTGTCACATTATATTTTCTGGTACTACTGCATTTTAATAAGCCAAAAGACAGCAAACCACTTTTCTAGACTTAACTCCAAGTGACGTATTTTCTTCTCTTTTTTTAAGGCTAAGAAACGCATATATGGCTCTGAAGCTGAGGCCACAACCGTGCAAGCACATACACACAGGCAATGCTCAATGTGGTTAAAGCAAAGCACATGCCAAAGACTTAGGAGCAGCTGGCCCCAAATTTTGGCCTCAACACACCATGTGAAATTGAACATATGTGTGGACTAGGTTTGACTCCCTTCAGATGCTTCTGAAACACAATAATATCTCACTGGGTAAGAAAGCTGTTCTGTCTTCCAAACTACCTATGCCAATAACTTTTTATTTCTCCACCAAAAAATGCAGAACAATTTTCCTGTGTAGCACATCAGTGTGACAGATAACAGTGATTGCCAGAAGCTTGGAGATGGCAGTATATCTGGGATGGATATTAAACTGAGTCTGTCTAGAGGCATGGGAAGCATGGGGGAGCAACAGGCAGAATAATAAACTCAAGCAAAGATCATGTCCAGATCTTACTCTGTAAATATTCCACTTACTTATTTTTGGAGCACCAGAAATCTATCAATAATTTACCTTTTAAGGTTGTAAAGTTACAGAACCTGTGGGCCAGGGAGTCTGCTACCTCACATCATATTGCATACAAATTCAGAAGCAGCTAACCAATGCAATATGGAGAGGTGCTTTTTGCAAAGAGGAAACCACAGAGGCCAGGAGGGAACACTGGGTTGAGAAAAGGGGCTGAGCTTGGAGGTAGCACTCAGCCTGATCTGACTCAGTTGCCTCTCAGCAATTTAAACTGTGGCCATATTCCAAAGGAGGACAGAACTTATTTAATCACTGTTATGCATCACTGGTGGAAAAAACTGAAGGTAGTGAAATTCTGCCAAGCTCTGATGTTCATGGTGA
Source organism: Dromas ardeola (assembly GCA_013398915.1). Classification (NCBI taxonomy): domain Eukaryota; kingdom Metazoa; phylum Chordata; class Aves; order Charadriiformes; family Dromadidae; genus Dromas; species Dromas ardeola. Next base: position 460,500 of record VYZM01001229.1, on the reverse strand, counting down.
ACTATAGAATAGCAGTTTCGTCCAGCTGGGGTTTTTTTGCTAGTGGGGAAGGAGACTGATGTATATGTTCTGAGGTGACCAATAATTTTATGGGCCCGGCTCAAAGGAAACAGATTTTCATAAAAGAGGTGTTGAGCACTTTCTGAATATTAGGCAACTTTAACAATGTTTCATGTTGAATACTCAGAATCTGACAATATTCAGAGCCTTTAATCAATTTTGAAAATTCTGGATGTCATATGGACCTATTTCTGGTAAGAGTAGAGAAGGCATCGCACCAAGAAACCCAAACAGAGGAAGAGGTAATCTAGGGAGCACCATATACAGAGTGTCTACTCCCATCAGAGCTTTTAATCCATCCTAATTCCTATTACATCAATGTGCTTTTTGAATAAGTCAGCCCCTCTGCTGATTCTGCAATGACAGTCTCATTTTTAAAAATCTCCCAGAGGTAGTAAGCCTTAACAAATCTGAAATCAAACCCCAAAGTTCTAGATGAGCTTGGTTTTGAGCTGGATGTTCCAGTTTAACAGACTGCAAGTATAATTATAAGTGGATTATTTCCAATTTACTAGGATTGTGGAGTAAGAACTCTTCATTTGGACACTGTCTCCAACAGCCCTTAAACGCCCTCATAGTTTGATGGTAAGGCTGAAGTATAAAAGGAAACTCACTAGCAGTGAAAAAGGGAAAACACGCAACATAGAAGAAACAAAGTTTACTCCAGTTAGTTTCGGCTTCTAAGAAGTATAAATAAAGCTTTGTACCAACCACAATTATTTTTTACTGAAACATTCTAGTCAACATATTACTTACACTCACATAAATACATCCTTACAGTGAAAGCACGCTGAAGTTTCATAGCAAAGCAGTCAAAATACACAACTTCTAATATCACTGTCTGAGCAATGTTAATTCAGTCCCCTTAAATATATACATGACAATTACTGTCTTGCCCTAGGTGATCCCATACTGTTATTTTCTTAGAGTCTTCGTAAGCATCTAGTGAACATTCCATTTTATCTATACAATTCAAGGTGTAACTTCATGTCACATTTTGGTACACAGCTCAGTCTTAAGAAAGAATCTATGTTGATTCTCTCAGATTTCGCAATGGCATTAAGTTGTAGAGTGTTTCAATCAGCTACAAATGAAGATAATACCCCTACAAGTTCAGGGGAAATCAGCAGCCACGTTCTTATTCAGAAGTAAGAGAAATACAGACACAGCTAGGAGCTGGCAGACCAATTTCACACATGTAGGATTGGGTTTTTTTGAAAAAAGTCTATCACAGCAAGTATTCTATAGATTTTAAAATTACAGTTCCCCATTCATTTTAGCTACAGTTGTGAGTGTTGACTAGTTCTGCACCTTGGTCCTTCATAGCCTCTGCCATCAGACACCCAGAAAGCAAATAGCACACAGTTTCTGACTGCCTTTGAGAAGCCAATTTTAATAGAGTCACCTGGCCCCACCTCCTGGGAAGCAGAGGTAGAAAGAGAACCCAGATCATCAGGGCACCATGGAGCTGCTGTACATGCATGATGCTCTTTCTACCTTCTGCAGTTCCTGACTCATTCAGCACATCTCCCGGCCTCTGCAACAAGTAAGAATGACTCCCGTTGCTACAGAATCCTGATTCACCCCTTAATGAATTCACCCTGTACGCCGACATTTTCTCCCGCTGAAATAGTAGATAAGCATGTAAGCAAAGCCTTTTATAATTAGAGATGCCAAAAGAATTCAGGTTATCTCTTTGTGTTCCATAGGAAATTCTGCAGTTAAGTAATGTTGAACATGCCCCACAAATCTATAAAAAAAGAAAGCTCTCTGAAACTGATGTAGTTTTTTTGATGGAAACTTTTAAAACTGTTTGTAGTTTTTAATATTGTATTTAAGTCAAAATAAGAAACAAGATGACAAGAAATATCAAAGCATTTCATTCTGAAAATGGGGAAGCAAAACCACCATGCAGCAGTGTCAAAGCACCTTTTCCTCCCCTGCCACGAAAGGAAACCCTTGAAATCAGTGGATATTACTATAAATTATCTGCAGCCTCCGTTCTGGTACAACCAAAATTTTGAAAAGTTCAGAACCACAAAAATATTATTTTATGTTGTCTGTGTATATGTTATTTTCTCTTAAAAATTCAAATGAGAAAAAAATCTGTCGGTATCATATTATCAGCCTCGTGATTAACAACAGGGTTGTAACACTGAGATCCTTTGCAGACTTCAGCCACTGGGAGTTAATGGAGGAGTTAACAGCAACAGGAGAATTTGGGTTAGGGTTTCACTTGCTGTCAGAGAAGAAATGGTGACACCCAAGAACCCAAGACTCATTCAAGGCCCTGGAAGAAAGTGTTCTCTCACAAAAAAAACCCTTCCTTTCCCTTAAGGCTTTGTTCCTTCATCTTGCTGGTTTGTCATGCTGCTCCATTCCTTCACCTGAGTCCTCTCCCTGACTCGGAGGTACCTCTGACATCCTACAAAGTTGCAGTGGAAGACAAACAGTAGTCGTATGTCTGAGCACAACAGCTGTGACCGCTGTTTATGATGGTGAGCAGAAATCCAGTATTATTCCTAAACACGCCCTACTCTGTTGTCTTCGCCAAAAGCAGACCTTGTGTCAAGACTAGCTCATATTTACACTCATACATTTTCAGAGGGCATATAGTGAAAACACAGTTTAATTTATTCCAGTTTAGTACTTTTAGTAGTGTTTACACTAGGAATATTTTAACATCCCCATCACAATAGTTACTAAAACTGAAACATTAACAAAATAAGTGAGACTTACCATTTTATTTTCCAGGAACGCAGGTTAGTTTTGAACAACACGAATTATTGGAATCTAAAAAGATACCATCCTACAGGTCAAGTTCTAAGCAGCAAAGTTTTCATAACACTCACATAAAGATCAAAATATGTTTTCATAACGTCTGTCTCTAACTTTCAGAAACTATGAGCAAAATTCATTAATTATTCTCCTTTTCCTCTTCTTTCATCTCCCTGCTCAATGAGAAATCCTAGGATGAGTGGAGACTTTTGCATTTTTTGAGTCTACAGTTATTCCAGGCTTGGTCATGATTTCTTGCCGGTATCTTGAGAACATGTAATTTCCTTGTGACTTTCCCTTAAAATACTATTTGACTTGAGAACTATTTTGTGTTTATGAAGAATTAAGATCAAGTTCAATGCACCCACTTGTTGTGGTTTAACCCCAGCCAGCAACTAGGGCCACGCAGCCACTTGCTCACTTCCCCCACCCGTCCCCCAGTGGAATGGGGAGGAGAATCAGAAAAAATAAGGAATACTCACGGGCTGAGATAAAGACAGTTTAATAAGTAAAGCAAAAGCCGTGGATGCAAGCAAAGCAAAACAAGGATTTCATTCATTGCTTCCCATCAGCAAGCAGGTGTTCACCCATCTCCAGGAAATCAAGGCTCCATCACTAGGAAAGCCATCTCCTGATTACTTGAGAAGACAAGCACCATAACTGCAAACGCCCCCCCTTTCCTTCTTCTTCCCCCAGCTTTATGTATTGAGCATGACATCACAAGGCATGGAATATCCCTTTGGTCAGTTGGGGTCAGTTGTCTCGGCTGTGTTTCCTCCCAACTTTTTGTGCACTCCCAATCTACTTACTGACAGGGTGGTTTGAGGAGCAGAAAAGGCCTTGACTGCTTAACAACAACCAAAAACTTCAGTGTGCCATCAAGACCACTCCCATCCCAAATCCAAAACACAGCACCGCACCAGATGCCAGCAAGAAAGTCAACTCCATCCCAGCCGAAATCATGACACCACTATAGATTGAATATCTGCAACTGTATGTGAAGTTTTACTCCACTGTACACTCTTTTATACAGCACACAGAGAACAACTGGGCTCCAAGAGTAAAGGCAAATCTGTCTTTCACATCCTCTGTGAAAAAAATCCATTATTTATAAATATGAATATGTTGGCCAATTGTCAATGTCAAAGATATTTTTTCTACAGCTGTGAAAGCTTCTAGGTTTTGAAAATCTCATTCCACGCCAAAACTTTAGGTGCCAAACCTTAGAAAACAATCCTAGTCTTGTCAATCTGCATACAAAACTCACAATTACATCATTCAGATTTTAGTTTCGAGGATGCCTATGTACACCCACAAGGATATCTGCTGTTCCTTAAACCACAGTCCTGTCTAGGGCAAAAGACAATAGTCAACAAACACGCTGTGCAAAAGTATCTTTATTTTCCGCCCTGAACTTATATAATGAGAAGTTTCACGTGGGCAGAATAGTATCAGGACTGATTACACTTTGTTTCTAATTTAACTGCTTTTCATCCATTTTTCGTGTTTAACACTCTCTTTCATGACAAATGCCTGTGTTCAGTGAAAAATTTCATTTTTTTATAAAGAATACTAGAAGAAACAGGAAAAAAAAACCACCTCCCCTAAACAAGAATTGCCATGATGCATTGTAATAGCAATTTAACGCTTTGGGAGGCAATAAGGAGAATATACACACTACTGAGACAATGCACAGTAAACACATCTTCACTTGCCACAGTGCACCTGGCCCAAGGTTTTCAGGCAGCACCGTTTAATGCCTGCAACCATCCCCGCTCCACCAAAGAGGAGTGGTGCAACCAGGTATTCCAGCCCACAGAGGGGAATGCAGACACAAGATACGATGACATTTTTCAATGAAATAATGCAAAACAGATCACATTTTAACATTTTATTTGTTCTATGCCACAGAAGGAAATAATAAGATAAGGACCAAATTGCAAATTCCCAGCTGAGGGAATTCCCAGTTTCTGTTGCAGTCATGCTTTTTGAGTTTTGAGTGTTTTACAAAAGCTTACAGGAAATGCTGATGAAGATAAAAATTGCTTTTAGTTGTTAGTTATCAGTGAATATTTCACAAAGAGGGTGGATAGACACAGAATGAAGAGAGAATGAAAAAAAAAGGGAAAAAGACATTTTCAATTAACTAATAGCTTTCTGATTTCAGATGGCAATATTTGAACCACTTCTGGACTTTTATGCAAGATGTGATAGGATTATTATTATGGTGCTTTGAAATACTTAGTTTTGGTCAGGTTCTTAATTTTTAACCTCAGAAAAAAACACATCCTTTCAAACACAATGCTTTCAATCCAGAAGAAAAATGAGTACTAACACAGTAGGTGGTCTTCCCACTGAATCACTATCAATGCCTGCACCATCTGGGTTTTCCTTGGAGGCCTCCTATCCAAGAACTGACAAGACCCAACCTTACTTAATTTATGAGACAAGATCATAGCCAATGATGATACGAATGCAAGCATGTATAGTAACATTTGTGAGGTTTACAAATATTGTATGAAACAACCGGTGTATAAGTAGGCTTTTAGGGTCATTGTAACACCTTTGTGGAATTCTGTGTCATGGCCTGTTCAGTTTACACACTATTTTCCTGGGAAAAGTACCCAGTAAAGAAAATAAGATTTCATTTTTGTTGGAAAAAATACAAAAACTTTATCTACCACACATGGATTATGTTTTGAAACTCCAGTATGCGCCCAATTTTTTTTCTTCTGCAGAACATCCAAAAGCTATAGTCAAGTGGTAGCAGAGTTGTCTACAAAAATTGAGTCAAAGAATAAAACAGGGTTTATGCAGAAATTAAACAAAAATTTTGTGTCCAAAATCTTTATTTTATTATGTAACTTTTTACTGCAATTTAATTTTGTTCTGTTTAGAGTTTAACAGAGAAAAATGCCTATCCATGTTTAAAGGACTCTGAAGAAGAAAACTTTATTTTTTAAACCCCGAAACAATACATACAGAAGAACCTAAATTACAAACAGAAGAATATAGGTATAAAGAACTATAAATGATAACTGAGAGCAGCAAGCTTTTCAAATCCCTGAACAGTACAGCTGAATCACCAATATCCCATATAACTCAGAAGGAAATTGATATATTTCATGATTAATAATTTCTTACCAATATCCCAAACTAGAAACGTAGTGGAAAATCAAGTTCAGAAGTTCAGATCCAGGTTTAATACAAACTGAGCTGAATTACAAGTCACTATAGTTCTGACCTCCTACTCACTCATGAATTTTTCATGGTACCAAAAGTTTTTCTTCCTACCCTTTTATAGTTAGTAATTTGGCTACTTTCCCAAAGAAGCATTTTTCTACTAACCTAAATATTGCTCACCAGTTTCTTTTTTTTTCTTCTTTGTTATTTTCTCATTTTAATTGTTTTGATTTCTTTTCATTTTTTTTTAAGAAAAAGATCCACTATGCAGACTTTCCCGGTTCCCTAGAATATGCAACAAAGAGACAAGAGATGAAACTTTGCAGCCAATGTCCAGCAACAATGGGCAAGTTTTCACTTCATTTCCTCTTAAAATCAGAAATACATCTGGCTTGTCCAGACAGACACACAGGATAAAGACTTTAGGCACCCAACTTAGTAGCACTAGCTCTGCATAAAAAGGGGATAGGAGAAAGGTTCTGTGGTATCTACTTCATGGTGAGAAGAGTTCCCAACAGTGGAACCAGGCCTCAGGCTGTGAGGAACAGCTGTAAAACCTACTAATTCAGTGGTGCTAAGGATGGCATTGAAGACTGGACCTAAGAACCGGGAATTTCCATGATTAGCGGTGCCAGCTGCTCCTGGGCAGCTACTCTCAAGCATGCATTCTTGAGAGCAGCTACCCCGTCAGCCTGGGTTTATGAAAGGCAGGTCATGCGTGATTAACCTGATCTCCTTCTATGACAAGATGACTCACTTAGTGGATGAGGTAAAGTCTGTGGATGTTTTTTGCCTGGACTTTAGCAAAGCCTTTGACACCATTTTCCACAGCATTTCCCTGAAGAAACTGGCTGCTTATGGCTTGGACAGGTGTACTCTTTGCTGGGTAAAAAAATGGCTGGATGACTGGGCCCAAAGAGTTGTGGTGAATGCAGTTAAATCCAGTTGGCGGACAGTCAAAAGTGGTGTTCACCAGTATTGGGGCCAGTTCTTTATCAACAACCTAGACAAGGGGATTGAGTGCACCCTCAGTAAGCTTGCAGATGACACCAAGTTGGGTGAGAGTGTTGATCTGCTTGAGGGTAGGAAGGTTCTACAGAGGGATCTGGACAGGCTGGATCAATGGGCCGAGGCCAATGGTATGAGGTTCAACAAGGCCAAGTGCCGAGTCCTGCACTTGGGTAACAACAACCCCACAAAATGCTAAAGGCTTAGGGAAGAATGACTGGAAAGCTTCCTGGCAGAAGAGGACCTTGGGGTGTTGGTCGACAACTGGCTGAATATGAGCCAGCAGTGTGCCCAGGTGGCCAAGAAGGCCAACAGCATCCTGGCTTGTATCAGAAACAGTGTGGCCAGCAGGACTAGGCAAATGATTGTCCCCCTATACTTGGCACTGGTGAGGCCTCCCCTCAAATACTGTGTTCAGTTTTGGGTCCCTCACTAGAAGAAAGCCACTGAGGTGCTAGACCACGTTCAAAGAGCAACAAAGCTGGTGAAGGGTCTAGAGCACGAATCTTATGAGGAGCGGCTGAGGGAACTGGGGTTATTTAGCCTGGAGAAAAGGAGGCTGAGGGGAGACCTCATTGCTCTCTACAGCTGCCTGAAAGGAGGTTGTAGCAAGGTGGGTGTAGGTCTCTTCTCCCAAGTAACAGGTGATAAGACAAGAGGAAATGGTCTGAAGTTGTGCCAGGGGAGGTTTAAATTGGATATTAGGAAAGATTTCTTCACCAAAAGCACTATCAACCATTGGAACAGGCTGCCCAGGGAAGTGGTTGAGTCACCATCCCTGGAGGTATTTAAAAAACAAGAAGATGTGGTGCTGAGGGACATGGTTTAGTGGCGGTTTTGGCAGTGTTAGGTTGGTGGTTGGACTTGATGATCTTTAAGTTCTTTTCCAACCTAAATGACTCTATGATTCTTTATATCTCAAGCTGGTCTCTGCATCCTGAAGGCAGCAGATCTTACTACATTATCGAAGACTCTCAGTTTAGCTCAGGTGGTGCACTGTTGTGAATGCACAGTTCTTACCTGCCTACAGTATACAGGGGCAGTTCTACTGACAGCAGTAGAGACAACAACCATTTTTATACTACAGTATAACTATATATATATAAAAACCTATATATAACTAACTGTATATAGCTATACAGTACTCAGGATCTACAATAGCCTTCCAAGACTATTAATGACTATTGCCTTCCTTCTCCATGGCAAGAAAAACACAGCAAAACAGAAGACGCCTTCCTTCAAGCAACTCATTTCCTATAGGTGAAACCCTGCAGAACACAACAAATGTCTATGAGAAGATGACAACGTGAGTCATGGACCCAACTCAGCCACAGATACCCTTTCAACATATCTGGTGTTTTGCAACGTCAGCTTTGTGTGTCTGAAGCTTAGCCTTACAGATATGTTTAAATTTGAGCTCCCATACAGGGATTTTTGCCCAGATCTAATTCATACACTTTTCCTTATTACTACCACAGATATTTGCCTCTTCCATTACATGCTCAGTTATTTACAAAACTGTTTTCAATGACTTGGTTTGTCCTGTTTCAAATCTATCACAATCAAATCTATCAAAAGTCTATCACAAATCCTGAACAGCCTTTTTTTTAATTCTTAAAAGGCTATTAAGAATTCAGGTGCTTACTGGTTTAGGTACAGGGGCAGAAAAGTACATATGGAGTCCCAAACAAGCAAAAGTCCATGGGCACATTGCTAGCAGATGTCACTGGACATTTTGCTTCTGACTGACACAGGCACTGCACAAAATGCAAGTTCAACTTAAGAATCAATTTAAGGGTAACAGTTTAGGCTAAGTATTATTTAAAAGAAATAAATAAAGCACTGTTAGTGCTAGAGCATCTTTTATTTTAAAATAATCTTAATTTATAGAAACAAAATCCATCTTTAAAATATTATTTCTGTGTAGTCATACACGAAAGCAGGTAAGATCTCCAACTGAAGTTATGTCTTCTTACAAAGGTACCATGACCTGCACTGGGATAGAATGCAAAGCTCTGGTTTTCTCAAATATTTTCTTTAGCTAGAACTAATAATCAAATATAAATTGTCTAGCCATTTTGAAGTCAATGAGACTTGCAAACACACAGCTAAAGACCATACAAATTTAGTCATACATTTGCAGGACAAGATCTGAGCAGGAAGGCTGTTCTGTCATTCAGAGAGGAAAGCAACAGATAAATACGGTGTTCACCTTTTCATTTGCAGGTACACAACAAGGTAAGCAAAGAGCATTTTGAAAAACACAGGGTTGTTTTAACATGAAAGTCAAATGCAGCTCCCCTTACTGAAAATACCTCTATGCATTATAGGTATCATATCTATGTTGCAGAGAGAGCTGCATTATGTAAATGCATATTCCTTCCTTTTGCTTTAGTCCCAGACTGATTCAGACATATGGTTTGCAGAATTCTTGCAACTGTCTCATTTTTGGCACTTCAAATACAGGAAGCAATACGTTATTTGTATATTCTGTTAGGGACTAATACAATACGAAGTCCACTGAAACAGCTCAACTTTGGATCATACCCTTCAATTCTCTCCTGACTAGTCTACATTGTTTCCTGAAAAGGCATCACTTAGATTTTTTTGTAAAGGTAGTTTGACAGCTGCTCTACTGGTTATTACGAGTCTTAAGGCTTTTCCTGCGTTGTTCTGCATTTACCCTGCAATTTTTTTCCATCGCCTCTGTGCTAGGCTCCAGACCTCATCTCAGTGAAGACAACAGGAATCTTTCCATTACTTCATGACAACCGGTTTAGATTGGAAACCAAGTCTGCCCTCCGGGGTGAAAACCGAATTGCATGATTTCCAACTAGAGAGGCTCCAGTCTGCATCAGGACACTTGACTATCCCACCACACCCTAGTTTCTGCGTACTTGTAGTAAAGCTACAGATTTGCTGTGTCAGCATGTTAGGCAGCAGTGCTTGTAAAGACAAGACATAAAATATGTTTTTCTGATTCAGTGTCAACAATGCTTATATGTCATCTCCAGTTACATTTTGTTCTAATATGGATTAAATTAGTGTCATTTAATCACAATTTTATTTTTAGTCTCCTTTCATTTCAGTCCCAGTGAAGTCACCTTTTTAAAAATCTGACTGCTCACAGAGAGTACAACAATACAAAATATTACACCTTACTCTTTTTAAGCAGTGCACATTGGTCATTAATTTACCCTTTGTAAAAGGACACTTTTTTTTCAGTTCTGTCTTCCAAGATCTACAGTAAGGTCTTTTCTTCTAGGAAGAAAACAGGTTAATAAATAATCCGAAGTCTGAGGTTTATTGGCCTTTTTTGTCATTCACCTCCAGTGGGAATTATAGCAAGGAACAGTTGCCCTTGTTAACCTGCAAACATTTTTCACTCAGTTAGGTCATTGCCTCTGGCTCAAGGGTCCAATTTTCCTTTCATTCATTAAGCACATTGGGAAGCGGAGTTCCTAACCCTTTCCAGTCTAAATGTGGAACAATCACATCCCCTCACAATCAAGTGCCAATGCGCTGGGACCTTTACGTTTCACTGTGATCTCTCAGTGACGCAAGTTTTTAACAATTGAAGGATATTAAGTCAAAAAGTTGTTTTCTAATTGGAGGAGCTCAGGGGATTTCAAATAATGAACTCTTATAAACTGGAAGCTGGTACATGTGCCTTTCCAATTATTTTTGTTTAAAATCAGGCAAGAGGGCACTGCTAATCTCAGAAAGCAGATTCCAGAAGTTCTGCCTAGGAATTAAGGCCACGAAGCATAATAGTTGAACAGGCATAAACCATTATTGCTTTGGGGGGGATGAAATGACATAGTCTCACATGTCATTTTACCGGATGGTGTAATAGCTAAGGAACAATGTAATTCCAGTTTTAAAAAGTGTATTTGGTATAGCTAATTCACTTATTCCTTTTGGAGCATTCAGAAAGACAGAAGGGAGAATGACTGTTTCCTGTTGGTAAAAGACTTTGATACAGAGAGTCTCTGGATGCAGAGATGGATGAATGATGGATGCAGTCTGGTAATTAAGAGCTAAACATTTGAGTTCTATATAAATAGACCTCTCTACGCACATCATTGGCTGTGCCAAAGTACAATAAAAATCTGAACTCTATAGAAGTTAGCAGCAGTGTTTAAACGGGGCACACTTTATAAGATAAGGAGAAAAATCACTAATCCTTTACAGCGGTATAATTGGAGATCTTGTGAAGTAGAATACTTCAAAACGGGACCAAAATAACTAAAAGGCTAACCTCTGTAAAATTGCACAGAAGAGGCTTTGGGATATGGCAAAGGAGAAGAGAACTGAGTGAGAGAAATGTGGAATATGGAAAAGAAGAGCTTGAATTTCACATCTTCATCTGGTTTCTACCCCTCCTGAGTGGTCAGGGAAAAGTATGGGAAGGATTTCTCAGGAGCTATATGTCAGGATTTCATGGCATAGTGTGGAGGGGTAAACTGGAAGAGAAATGCAATTAGGATATGAGATAAGCACACTATGAACCAGAATCTTGGCAATGGAGGACAAAGGGAAAGGGATGCAGACTGAAGACTGACCAGAGGGAAACAATACACAAGGTTTTGGATGTGTGGGATGGATGTAAATAACAACTCAGCTGCAGACAGAGGGAGAGAAAGGTTGGTATTAACATTGGCACTACACAGAAAAAAAGAAAAGAGCTGATGGTCAGAGGCTGGCAGAATAAAAGCTGCTGTGGATTTTCACCTTGAAAATATTGAGCTTATTGTGGTCTGTATAAAGATTCCCAGAAAAGTTAGCAGATGTCAGGGGAAGTAGAATATTGTTCAGTGGGGAGAGATGGAAAGGGAAATTTGGGAATTATGTCTTGGCCAATTGTTGAAGAAATTGGAACTAAGTCAAATTTTCAGGGAGGTTCCCAAAGAGAGGGAAAAGCAAAACTGATGCTTTTCAAAAACACACGCGTCCAGCTTCCTTGTTACTTTACAACTTGTGTGTCAAATGTCAACATTTTGTTATTTCTAAAAAAGGAGGGAAGAAATATGTTTTGTTTGAACCATGTGACTGCCTACATGCAGATAGCAGAAGTGAAGACTTCAGCTAGAGATTGTAGGGTAACTAGACACACACATCTTGGGGTCTTTTCTGAATAAGTTACCAGCGCAGTCAGGCTGTTTAGCACTTCTTACACTCTCTCAAAGGCTCAGATCTAAGTTAGGCAAGAGACTGGTCAGCAAGAGAGTAAGTCAAAAAATTCAGAAGCCATTTTTTTCTTCAGTTGGGATTTGCCAAAATTAAATTCTCTAAGTGTATATGCATATTTAAGTATATATGCAGAGAGAGAGACAGTGATCTATCTGTATCAGTATAGTTAAAGAGATATAATTCCCATCTGTCGATATTGTGCCATATACCAGCTAGATTCTGGAGCAGGCCGTGGTCTCCTGTTCAACTGTGTTTGCATCCAGCCCAGCAGAAGCATCTCAGGTGAACTGGATGCCGGAAAGAGTAGCTGGAGGATCCTCACTCCCACACTCCCTGTCCCATAGGGTCCAGGGCCAGCAGGCTTCCCTACGAGCTGGAGCTTCCTAAGGCTTCCAGGCTACTACTGACTCCAGAACAACTTCATTTTCTTTTTCTTTTTTTTTTTTTTTTTTTTTTCAAGCAAACATGAAAGTCTTTTCCATATTGGAATGAAAACAAAGCTGCTCAAATTTGTATGTGTGTGGCAGATTTATGCTGGAGGAATTCAACTGTCTCTCACATGGTGGTTGTTACAAAAGCATGGTACATCAGAGGTTCAAATTCTTGCTCTGATATAAAAAATAGTTCTTCATCCATACAACAACAAAAAAAGCTGAATGGGACCTATCTCTTTTTCTCTAATCTGGCCACAAGTATTTTTTTTCCTTCCCAAAAGCAACCACACAAACCTGAAAAGCTTCCATTTTGACAAAACACCATATTCTTTCAAAACTCCAGTGCATTGAAGCTTTTTTGATTACTCCACTCAAAGCTCTTTAGAGTATTTGAAGGACACCATGAAGCCAATGCCATTTTCCAAAGTGCTCCCCCTGAGTATGGACTTCAAGTAAAGCTGTCTGAAGATGAGCACACTATTTAAAAGAGAATGTCTAAATTCAGTTTTGTGTGAAAGAAATTAAATTTTAAAATAACCAAATACTCTGTGAAATGGGATTGCTACTTTCGGCCCAGGTCTAGTCATACACACAGGTGTTACTGGAAGCTCAAGGGTCTTGGCTAGAGGATAAGCTGAATGATAGAGAGAGAATGATGTTGCTGTCAGCTCTCATCCCAAAACCTTTACTGCTGTTGCTGCAGATCACATACTTTCAATGTCAGCAGTTATTATAATTTTACTGCAAGTCTGCTGCTACTTGGTGGTGTTCCTAAAAGGCCAACTTCTGGAATCTTGCAAAGACACATGAATTTAAGTGCAATTTTCCCCTTTAAAATACATTTAGGTTTGTATTGGCTGCAGAGAAAAGTTTTAAATTATGAGTCAAAATGCTCAACCATCACAGAGCAGATGGAAAGACCCTTCTCTTCAATACTTTTTTTTTTTTTTTAAGTTCATGAATTTTAAAGCAGTTTGCTGAATTTCTGGAGCCCAATTCATAATGTTTGAGTGCTCAGGTTTGGCAATACTTGATTTTTCCTTTGCCCACACACAAGCTGATGCAAGCAAGTCATGAGAAAAGGCTGAATACGTCTAGTTATAAGGCTCTGCCAAACCTTTGTTTGCTGACAAGAGAAGCATTTTGGAAAGGCCTGAGAAGCACTGAAAATCTTTTTGCCAGCTTTAAAAAAAATACAAGTTGCACCTCTGTATTCAAGGCCACACAGACTGAAATAATTTCTGAAATGGAGATTACACATAAAAGAATGTCCTCATATACATTTGTTAAAGCACTGAAATCCAAATGTAGTACCGATTCTTTACATTATAAGTCAATGTTACAAGACAAACTTTAATTCTGTGGGTGTATATGGTAATAACAACAGCTTGTACTAGTCTGTTCAGGAAGAAACACTTGTAGGTTAACTTCTTGATCGCATTGAGAAATTATTTAAGAAACACTGTAAAAGCTGTTTACACTTTTCATGTATTATATATAAATATTTGTTTATGGAGCAACTGTGTGGTGCTTTGCCTTTGTCAGCAACTGGAAATTGTTACTAATAACTACATTCAGGGTTATAAATGCCATAACCCCTATCTGACTCCATGCAGTACTTTCCAAGAAATTGCAAAGTGAGAACTCTGGCCTGGGCTTCAAGGAAAAGTTATGCTGAGATACACAAAAGTGTTCTGTGAGAAACTTGTTAAGTGCTTTCCATACTCCCCATTACCCCCATCTCCACAGCCATGCAGAGGACATTCTATAGCCTTACACAAAGGTGTGTTCACAATGTCAGTTTGCCAGAAGTTTAGGCCCGTTCTTAAAATCAGACCTAACCCCTACCATACACTATAAAATCACATCATTCTTCTTTTCTCTGTCATCCAGTTCAAACTGCTCTGTTCTCTAAGGACGTAAATCCCTGGGCTTACCAGCTTTGCGGGAACCACTGTCATTTAAATACTCTTACTAGCCCCGAACTTTATCCTCCCTTTACATTTCCATGTTTGACTCTCAGTTCGCTGCAGTGAATGTTTAATCCCAATTAATACACGTCACACAACAAAGAGCAGAGAGCCTGCATGTGTGTTTGAGACATGTTAGCAATCAGTTTAAAGATTTAAGGGTGAGCCAAAATAGAGCATAATCAGAAAAATTCCTTTCTCATATTCCAGATAACAATATCAGACGTTGGCCAGCTATTTGGGTACTAACATAAAGGCTTAATGAATTAGCATTTTTGTATAATTTTAAGGCATCAGGTCGTACTACATTAGCTTGCCAGGTGAAAGACCAGTGGTATACAGAAACCTTATGCAGCAGGATAGACAAATGAGCTCAGGAAAGTATTCTGGGCATTTTGTTGTACGGTAAGGCTCTGTTATCCTTCTTCAATGAGCACAATTCCCAGATTCCAAAAGTTATCCCAGAGAAATTAATACAGTATTTGGCCCATTGTTAGCATACTATGCTTAGCAATCTCTAGCATAGAACAATACCCAGTGGATTTTGTGGGTTCAGCTTTCTACAAAACTATTTCTTTCCTTCGTACAAAAAAGGACAAAAAAGAAGAAAACATGCAGGCATGGGAAAGTAAGTTAGGCAGGAAATAAGACTGTATTCACATTTGTTATCCAGAAGAAAAGTACATTTGAAAAAAAAAAACCCATATTTTAAAAGCTGAACATTTTAGCTTAATTTTAATTAATATTTATTCAGAGTCCTGTGGGAAAGAAGAATGAATGCCATATAATGTATTTGATGCTGGAAAGCCCTGAATATCCACAAACTCACGTTGATTAACGTAGGAGCTGGGAACATGGGAACTGAAGGTCCTGTTCTATATTTTTAAGTGTAATTTAGGCCACAGATTGATAACAGTTAAGTAAAGCATTAGGGAATTTGTATCATGTAAGAATTACTAGGAGAGGAATCCTGTGCAAAGAGTTAAATTTAAAGCTCTGGAAGCGATGAACCTCATCTGCTTTAACGGATTGTGTGTGGTCAGTATGCTTGAAGTCATCTCTTTTACACCAATTTTGTTGTAAATTAGATTTTTCTAGTTCACATCTACAGGACCAATAAATGCAAATGCAAGGATTACAGTACACATGTCTCAGTAAATCTTATCTGTCACCAGAAAAGCAGTTTTGGAGTAGTCCTATGTTAAATTATATCACTTAGAAAATTCAAGAAACAAAAGGCAGTTCATAGAGCTTGGGTGCAACATAAGTCAATCCATTGATTTCGTGCTTGTTAAACTTCACAGGAACAAAGAATAGTCAGATGAAGTCCTCATAAATCAATAAAAAAGCAAATGACATATGAACTGACTGTATATGAGAATAAAAGAAAAAAATCACTAGTGTTAGACTTATTCGTATTTCTTGTTCCTTTGTTATTCATAGGTGGCTCTCAGTTTCTTATTAGTAGGTACATCGAGTCCAAGAACTTTAGAAAATCCTCCAATGACAAACCAATCAGGCTTTTCCTCTCCACCATTTAATTCCCTAAAAGATTTCTCAGTCTAGTTTCAGAAATCCCATCTGCTGGCCACTATCACCAAAGAAAATGGGGAGAAATTCTTCATGGTCACTCCTTCCCTATGTTCTGAAGGCTTCCCTTCAGAACAGAGGTTTTCTTCAACAGTAAGCATCATCCCTATTGGCAAAACTCTCCCATTATTAAAATCTTACCTGCAACACCACATGCCACATTTCTCTTAAGAATGATCACCGTCATCCCTCAAAATCCTTTTATTCTTTACATTGCATCACATCGGAGGGCACTGCCCAGTGCTGGGTGTGGTTTGGAGAATCAGTACCACACACTGGAGCTCTGGCTTGAATTTCCAGAATTCAGTCTGGTCTATAAAGTCAGGTGCTGACAATGTACAACGCAGTCTCTGTTCTTTTAGCACAATCTAAAGTGTGCGAAGAGATTAAATACTATGACTTGATCTAATAAGTGGAGGAAGAGTGCTATGCACACACACTCCAAACACATCATTGTATTTCTGAGCAGTCTACACAGTAGACCCTCTGTCTGGGAGAGGTTACAGCACAGATTCTACTACGCTGTTCATGAAAAGACTGCAACTGAGAAAAAGAGCTTTCTTTGCATATATATCAGAATATATACGTATATATCTGCAAAGAAAGGAAGAACAGTTCCAGTGAAGATCTGCTTTATCAAACTGTGGCAGTGCTGACAAGATATTGCTAAAACACTGTATTTAGTTCTATGAGCACTGGCAATTGTTGATGCTTAGTTGGAAATATTTTGGTTTTTCTAATACGGGTTTGTCAGTAGGAGGGTGGAGCTATAAAGTTCAAAATATTTCCTGAAACAATTTAAAGTTTTTTAAAATGAAAAGCATTTTCAGCGAGTAGGAAAATATTTGATACATATTTCCATTAAAACAGACTTCAGCTTTGAAAACAACATAATTATTATCCTACAGGCCCATTTTCCAAACCTTTATCAGAGTGAAGGGTAGAGATAGTGAGTTTATTTTTCTTGTTGCTCAGAATTAAGTTCTCCACCTAATTCTGGACAAGTGGGAGAGAAGAATTTTGCAAATCCAATTTCCTTCAAGTAGGGGAAAGAAAAACAAAAGAAAAAAAAAAGAAAGAAAGAAAAAAAAAGAAAGAAAAAAAAGAAAGAAAGAAAAAAAAAGCAGTTCCAAATCTTTTTTATGTATGACCTATCAAACTCTAAATAAATTTCATTAGTCATTATCCTGGCTTTCAGATATTTTCTCTGCTTCAGAGAGAAGATGCATCCCTCATGTAAAGCAGCCTAACTTGCAGTGAGCCTGCTGTGTCAATAGCAAAATCACCATTATCCTGTCCTGGACCGGATGCTTCATTAACTCCTAACTTTGGAATATTTTCTGAACTCACCTAGAATACATATTGAAGACAAGCCACCAAATGCCTATCTGAAAGGTAATGTCTATCTTGAAAGGTAATTAGGTTTTGAATTCATACAAACTGTATACTTACCAGGTTTTCCAATATCAGCTGCTTCAGAATTCCTCTCAAGAAAATTTTTTTATTGCTTTGATTCATATCATTCCAAAGGTCTGCATTTTTCCTTATTCTATTTCCCTTTCCAGCAGCTGTTAGCTACCTTTGATCTGGGAACATAACTTGATAGACTAGGTTGCTGTGTTCTGGTTCCTCTCTCCCAGTACCAGAGGGGTCAGCCATCCACATGTGCTTACTTTTTAAATGCCCAAAGGTAAATAGCTGTAATTTTGTCAGTCTCTCCTTGTGTTATCTTTCTACTCTCCAACCATTGGTAAAGCTTTTAGATAACATTCTTAAAATCAAGGAACATTTTCTTATTGATGTAACAATGCCCAGAATTTTCTAAATTACTATCGCTGTCTGTATTTCACACTAAGTGTCCAGATCTTCTTGAAGACAGAAGAGAGAGAAAGATAATTTTTAAGCTGAAATCCTAATTTGTGAGTATAGATTTTATCCTCTGTCAACTATGACCACAAATGTACAGCAAAAAGAACACAAGTGTCAAACTTCAGTGTGACAGTCTTACAGTGCTGTCCTTTGGGATCAATCAATCAATCAATCAATCAATCCCAACTGTGAAACACCTGAAGAACAGGTGCCAAGTTTCTGCTCTTTGGAGCTTTCCTGTTCTGATCACATCACCCTTTTTCTTTCCTTTCTTTGCTGGGCTAAAACTGAAGTTACCCTTTCTCTTTCCTGCCCAGTTGCCTTTTGTACAATGTATTTATTTCTTGTCCTTTGTGTTTGCATAAGAATCTTGTAGCACTCAAGTACACACGCTGAAAAATAAAGATTAATCACATAAACTGAAAATTCAGAAGAAAAGAATCAACTGAGCTGAAAATGTTTAAAGTCCTGCAAGGGTTTAAAAGGTTACAAACGGAAAGGACAAGGGTTTCTGGAAGCAGACTTATGAGTAAACAACCTCACCATGACCTTGTGCTCATATAAGGAGTGAAGAGGAGGAGATGGACCCGTTAGTCAGGAAGTTACAAGAAATCTGCTGAGCTAAAAACCAGCAGAGAAAATAATATATGAAGGTTTGCAGTTGAATCTGAAGAGGAGGAATCTCCAAGGACTAACTGGAGAGAAGAAACTACATTACAACATTTTCCTGGCCTATAAGCCTAAGTTAGGAAGTAAGCAAAGCCCAGACCCAGTGCCAGATCACCGGGATTCACTGAAGCTTACTGCGTGCCAGAACATCCTCCAAATTGAACAAGAGGGAACAGAGACAACAATGACCCTTTTTTTCATAATCTTTCTTAACTAGGAGCTGTAAAGCAGCAAGACCTAGGGACTGACCTGGAGATGGTCCACATGAATCTGCTGAGCTGTCCACAGGAAGAAAACTCCCAGAACAATGCACAAGAGGGCTGAGACAGAAGGGATTTGGATGGCTATCTAAACGTAGAGAAAAAGGTTCATCTCTCCTACCAGACAGGATATTCATTTAATGTTTGAAAGGAATTTCTGCAAACTGACCTTACTATTTTTCTAGCGTGAGAAAACACGCCAGGTACCTAACAAGCGATGGGACAATACCAGTTCAAAGAGCATCTGACCTTAATATAACATGACACCAGAAGCAATGACTATAGAGAGAAACGACTGGAATGGCAATCTGTACCTATTTATATTCAACTTAACTGGGAAAGGGGGCCAAAGACATACTGAGGAAATGTGGTTAACGGAGAAAGCACTATGCTAAAGTCAAAAGGAAGTATGAGAGCCAGGTTAAGAAAGAATAGGAGCTAGAAATGAGTAAAAAGCCTACAAGGAAAAAAAACCAAAACAAACCTGTTGTTGGAAGAAACCAAAAGGTGTTTATTTTAGAGAAAAAGCAAGAAGCCAGGGAATGGAGATCCACTAACAAATCCAGTTACTCTTTTAGGACGCAAAGAGTCCCATGATGTATGAACTTGTAAATAAATAAAGTCAGCCTCCTCAGAGTAATGGATTGTTTACATATGGTGATCTAGACATGTAAAGGTAGCTGTACCATGTTCTGCCCAGAGTAATGCATGGGTTAAGTCATCCATTCCTTCACAGTTTCAGACAATTGTCCAGCAGGAGTTATACTGGAGGGGGCTCATCCAAAATACATGCAATGCCATATATGCCTGTGCTTTCCAGGCTGGAAAAAACCCACTTTGCTACATCATCATATAATTTAAAGTTGGGGGAGACTTGGGGGCGTGTGTGTGAGGGGGAAATGGAACTGACAGAAGATAGTGTGGGATCATACAGGCGTTTCACACCACATACCTTATCCTACCGACTTAGGATTCTGTCCTCCTCCCTGATATTTCCAGAGTAGAGAGGGACAGGCAGTTGTCAGGCAGTTTTTCAGAAGTGGTCTCTAGGTGAGTCTGAATCCTTCATTGAGTACATGTAAGGACTTTGGAAAGGCTAGTCTTCCAGGCTGGGTGCTTCAGTTGAGTACCCAAACTCAGACAGTATGGCTGTCCCCAAAAGATCCCTTATCCCAGTGGTTCAGAGATTAAGATAAGACAAGACTTCAGGAGTCAACTCTCTATATAAACTAATTCTTCCAACTCTAGCCTGTACTATATAGTATAACTTTGAGGAAGGTTCCTCTACTTAGAGACTACATAAGGTCAGCATTTATGTCCTGCAAATGAGTCCCTTAAAAATTCTCCTGTGCTCTTGAATCAGTTTATAGAAATATTTGTTCCACATGAACATTTGCCTCACCACACTTGTCCCAGCTTGTTATAAATTTCTTTGTTCAAAGGCTTGGCTTCTCATTTCACAGCAATCGTTAATATAAAATATAAATATAAAAGCTACAGGGTGTACGATGTATAATTGCTTCCCATTCTTGAACTGCCAGGTTTCTCCCCCCACACGTAGTCATGGCACTCATTTAACAAAGAGATAAAGAGAGAAATCATCTTCCTGGAACATTGTAAATGTCACTGAAGCCAGTCAGCGAGACAGAAGGGCCAGTATGAGATAAGAGTGGAAATAATAACCTCACAGAAGTGAAGCACGTGGAAGCTGAAGGATGGACTTTCATAGAAGCAAGTTCAGTGAAGCTAACCAGGGTGTGAGCGGGTGAGCAGGCAGGTACAGCATATAAAGGCAGTAGTGTGTGTGTACACATACACATGCGTTTGTTTATTGTAGGTGAAGGAACAGAGCGAATTCAAAGCTCTATAACTCAAAATAAAATGAGCCGAATTCATAACACGTATTTGTGTGGCAGCCTTTACTGCACATGTCATATCTGCAGTAATCTGGGGTCCAGATGGCTGGATAATGAGAGCCCACTGGCCTGTCCTGCACGAGGTTCCCAAGTCTCTTCTCACACATGTTGACTCGGGGAGCTGCAGCTGCTGTGCCAGTAGGCACACCGCAGCACAGGCTAGGTACATATATGTTTGAAACAAGTGCAACCTCTGTAAATTAATCCATTTAGGGCAGGTAGGACTGGAATAACAGAGAATGGAGGAACCTTCCTGACAGTGACATTATGAGGAGGGACTTTTCTAAAGGAAGTATTTCACTGTTAGACTAAGAAAATTGTGGTACAGTTCAGAAGAAAACTACAATCTGAATTTCAATCGTTTGCTCGCTGTGAATTACCAACAGTTGACTGCTCAGCAGTCAGAACTATGGGGAACAGCCACAAAACCAGCGTATCAGTACTCGGGTACTTTAACCCCATTCATTCTTTTTTAAAAGTGCTGTCAGGCTGTTGGCTCTGCTACAAAAATAGTATGAGCTAAGGAAAGACATGTGAACTCAAGCCTGAAGCAGCATTTAAAGGGAAACAGACTATACAAAGTATTAAGGCTTGTGGTGGTGATGGAGACACATACACACAAATGCTGAGTCTATTGGCTAGTCACAGCAAAGGGATTTTCTGTAGGCGAAATAAACTCCAGTCCTGTTATTAATATTATTAATTCATTCTGGGTCATCCTTTGTGCCAGCTCCACCTATCATTCACACTTCATGGGTAGTTCAATTAAAAACACTAACAACTGCCAGCTTTATAATGTTAAAAGAAAACAGTTGTTATTAAAGTAGAAAATAGCAGCAACCCATATCATCAGACCACCATAACATTGCACAGCTTGGCACAAGTCTTGAAGTCTCTGCTCTACTGAGGCCCTGTCCAGACCACACACAGAGCCTGAAATAGAATATAAATCATTAAAAAAAAAAAATGATAAAAATAAGACAGTATGTCTTAATCAGAATTTGAAATGTAATCTGTAAGTGGCATAGCTGATCAAAAATTAACTTTCCACCCTAGGGGAAAGTATGATATTCTGATAATTATTTTTATAATTAACTGAGATGAAAGTTAAAAATTTCTCTTTATTCTTTTTCAGCTTTTTAACTGAATTATTTCAATATCCCTGAATCAACGTATTTTATCTGAACTGTCAAATCCAAACTGAAATAAAAGGATCTATTCTCTCTGCTAGCATGGATCCCCAGGGACTGACTGCCATGCAGTATGGAAAACATAGTCCAGATGCACAGCATCTTTTCTATTGGGAAGAAAAGCATGAAAGATCCAAAGCAACCATTTCTATATGTCATTGCTAAGCTTATGCTGAGGCAGAAATTAAACACTGACAGAATTGAAATATTTCCATCTCCTGTGAAATCTTCAGAAAAGGAAAAAAAAAAAAAGGATGCTTTCCTATGAAAATTTCTATTTTGATATAGCCACATTTACTGACATGGAAAATCCGGTTCAAATTTAATCACCTCACACATTAAAATTACTGTCAGTTCTACATGAACATAAAGAACAGCCTTTTCCAAATGTGTACATGTATACCTTACAAAAAAATCAAAAAACTACAAGAAAACACCCGTTCTGGCAGTTTCAACATCACACGTGCAACAGTTAAGAAATAAGCAAATCAGGCATGTCTTTTCACTTGTGCTACAGTTCTCTTGTGCTTGTACATTATGATACAATCTTTAATTACACAAAACGCGTATATATTTTCCACAGGACACGCACACAGACACACACACACACCCCCGCCGTTTCATTCCCTGCACAGAGTGAAAGGTGATGCAGAAATGAATCAGTGTTCTGCAGTGAATGAGCCCATTGTCCGTCGGTCCCTCGCCTCGCTCGCCGCACAGCTTAGGAGGTGTCCGGTAAATGAGGCAAAGGGCTGCAGGAAGAGGATTGTTCATCCTGTGCTCAGTGTGCCTCCTAAAAGCGCCGTCTACAATGATGCCATTAAACATACTAATTGCAGTTCTCACGCACAAGGAGAGCAAAGTTGATGTTATCTATGAAAACATAATGATCATTTTCTAACTTTCGATAAGGTAAATTTGCAATGTTCTTTTATATACAGATCAGTAGGACTTCTGCACTTGATATCAAACTTCAGCTGGCTCGAGTTTTCTGCAGAGAAAGACACCATTCACTGACAAATTTTAATTCACAGACACACACACAAAAATAAAAGTAGGGGCAGGGTTTGAAATAAATTCCTGTAATGCTTGAGCAAAAGTTACTCAGCCATTAAAGACAGTGAAATCCAGTTTATACCACTGCTGCTAAGAGGGCAACCGTTCATTTCAGTATCAGAAAGCTTGTTATGTTGTGTCAAGCTGATGTTGCTGAAGACTACTGAAGTGCTGATATGTGAACCTAATTTGGAGGATTTGCAAGCTGTGGAACTAGTAAGATCACAGATAACAAGGGGATGGATCTATTACACACTTTCTCTGATTTCATCATGACATAATGCTCCAAAAATCAGAAAGTAAAATACAGAGTTGGCTCCAGTCCAAGCATCCCAATATGTTAACTACAAAGTTGGATTCCTGGATGCAGTATCCAATTAGATTCTTTTTCTAAAATCATTTCATTCAAAAAAAAAATAAACATAATCAACAGTGCTGAAGGTTAGAAGTCCTTGTTAAACACATAAAGCAGGCTTCTTCCTAGGGGTAGACTGCAGTGGGAACTCAGGAGGGCTATAGTGCTCTCTCTTTCCTTTTCCCCTCCAGTTAGCATCACTTAGCACACCACAAACTCTGGGTCACATACAGTCATATGGTTTGCAGAGCTCCACTCCTCCTTCCCCTCTCGGCATCACAACTGTGCTTAGCCCCTGCCTTCTGCTGCAACATACCTCTGGCCTGAGCAGAAAAGATAATTTCTACAATCAAGCAGGATATTCTGGCTCAAAGTCCATTCAGGCTTTGGCTGCTTCAGTAAAACTGTCAAAAACTAATGAAAATGTGTTGCATTTACTGTAACGATTTTTGTGTTGTAAACACCTGGTCTTGATGGCTCAGATATTTTGTATAGGCTATATAATGATGATTTAGATCGCTGCTGGCTTTGAACTTTGAACATGTTACTAACAGACTATTGAAGAATCTATATTAGAAGCTGCGTGAGAAAGGATATTTTCATAGCAAAAAAAAATTAATGTTCTGAAGATTTTCTTACGTAGTGTTTGGATGAAACAGACAACTTTTAGAGTATTTTGAGAGAAAACAGCAAGAGAGTGTCACCAGAATAACCAGTGTCCCTAGATGATGTAAAAGAACCAGGCTCAAATCACCATCCTGAATCGATGAAACACAGACTGAGACTTTTTTCCCCAAACCAAGGGCAAGCACCCCAACCATTTAGCCGTCATCACATCCAGTGTTTCTGGGTTGGGTTTCTGTAACTAGAAATTCCATCTTGAACCTGCAAAGCCTCTACTGAGAAAAAAATTCATTGAAACTAGCATGCTTCCCTGCAAAGTTGCATTTGGTTTCTGCACTTTCCAATAAAAATAATCATGCAAAAGTATGAATTGCATTATAATTTATATCTCATTTATTATCTTGGCACCCGAATTACAAACAAATTTACTTGTAAGCATAGGAATCTCTGAACTCAACTTACCAGTTTCCTCAGCAGCCAAGCTCCTGAGTTTTGTCTGATTTTTAATCTTGAATCTGATGACTTGAACCAAAGATATGAGAAATAAGACATTTGGCTTCTATTTCCAGTTCTGTCACTGAGTCTGTGTTGCAACTTGGATAAGTCATTTAACCTCTCTGTCCCACAGTTTCTTGATCTACTAAATAGATACAGCAGTATGCAATCTGAGTGTGTTATAAAGCTAAATTAAAAGCCTTAAACAAAAGGTTCTAAGTGTCATTTCCCTTTTTCTTTTGCTAGTTATAAGATCAAAGAGTGAGAGGGGGAGTGTATTGTGTTTATAAGCAGTGAACATCTGAGAAGTTTTATAGTCTATGACAATATCACTGTAATGCCCTTTAACCCTACTGTCCCCAATTACAAAAAAATAATAATAATAAAAAATCCTATAAGCAAACAGCAGTGCAAAAGACATTCCAAGTTCCAAAGGACAGTTATGTATATTCATATCCCATTAACTTTGGTGGAAGTGTAACAATTACTGCAAGCCACATCAGGCTTCCCAGTCCCCAAAGTCTTCTGATGGTTACCACCGCACAAGTTTTCAGTGATTGATGTAGACTCCCTGGTACCAATCAAAATCACTTTGCTTGACCCCATTTTCATGTTCCTTAGATTCATTAATCCCTCCCAAAATTTAAGACAAAATGGCAGCATGAACACAGTGTTCTTAAGTTCCAAAGGTAATTGGTTGTGCCATGCCATGTTGATGCTGCAGTTCTGTATCAGCTCTTGTAGCTTTATGCACAGATGGATAATAAGGAACATTACTACCAAATCTGCGTGGAGTTATACAATTGAAAATTGTTCCCATACACACTTCCATCTCTGATTTAAATGTTTGCCTTATGTCTTTAAAGTGCATGTCAACAGAATCTGGGAGCATACACTTATTCACATTGTCATCAGACCACTATCATGTCAGAAATATTCATACCTCCACTGAAATAACTACATGGAATAATCTTAAATGTATGACTCAGCACAAGTAATTTCTCTCTTATTCAGCACTGCTACCTAGTGAAAAAGTTCACATTTTTGTTTACTGCTGTAGGCACAGTGTATTGGACAGTAGAATAAGTCTTCAACTGGAAAAGTCTTCTACAATTTAGCTTCCTGGTGGTTTTCTATTCCCCTTGCATTGTACTTGCAATGCAGAGACCCAGTCCATATGTGTTGTTTCCAGATTTTTCATGCAACCTATACAAATCTATATGTTCTCTATCTAACCACATTGATCAGATTGCACCTGGCTAATGTGGATAATAATTGCATGATTATCCCCAGGTTCTGGCCTGATTACTGTGGTTTTACAATCTGATCAACACTTTTCACTGATCTTACTTTTCCAAAGTTTATCTGATTTTTATTTAAAGGGAACCTCCCAAAATTCTTCTTGTCACAAGAGCCAACATTTGTGTATTAATACATAAGGACCTCAAATCTACCTTCAGTCCAATGCGAATTCGCTTTGACAACCAGGAAGTTGCTTCCACTCCTGTTATGCCCCTGTGTTTCCACTTCCAACTTAACCCATTCCTTGGATCCACACAATTTATAATACCAAATAGGCCTTCACTTCCTATGATGTCCACTAAGCGAGATGGATACTCTACCAACTGAACTCATGATGATACCATGCTCCTTTCCCTATATTATAGTTCAAAATACCAAGAGATGTCAACAAACGTAAAAGGAGAAATAAGAACCCAGACTTCAAACATTTACCTTCTGTCCTACGCTGGGAAAAAGAGAGAAATGTTGAAGTCACTGCTGACTCATGAAATATCTGTTACCAGACAACCTACTTCTCCAGGAATGAGATTTTCCAGTGTACCCTATATCATTGATGTTTGGTAACATGAGAAGAGCCTAAATAGCCTAGACTAAAAAAGTGGAATACGGATAATTAAAACAGGCCAAGAAGAAAGGCAGAAATTAATTCATTTTCTCAACCATCAAAACAGTGTCTCAAAGACCGTACTGTTCGAGATGAGAGTCAGATTTTATACACCTTTATGAATGTCTAAAGACTGATAAAGAAACTCACTGATACGGGCATTGCTGATTTCACCTAGGTCATATTGGGAGATTACAGCGTAAACTGGAAGGGTCAGTAGTGAAAAGCTCTGTAAGTAATCTCTTTGCCGTCCTCACTAGGATTTTTATGGCACCTACCCAGTTCAACTCCATTCTGCATCCTGTTACATCTCAAACTTTTACCAACAGATCTTCAATCTAAATACACAGTGAAAATGCTGTCTTGGTTGAAGCATCAGCTTAAGGCAAGTTTCAGGCACAGAATATGAAGTCACCATGAGGAAACTCATTATCACAGATCATTACATCACTCTCGGGCCCCCTCTTCCAATGTCCATGTCTCAGGGCATTTATAAAACTGCTTCAAGTCTGGGGTGAAGACTGTATTTAATAACTGTCTTCCTCTGGAACAGTGCAGCTCTCTACAGTAATTAAAGTGTTTATCTAGGCAAGAGAAAAGATTTTCTCACAGACCTATCAAAACTGTTAAATGGGCCCACTCACCAAGTAATAAACCTTAGAAATCTCACCACCTTTTGCTCCAAGGTCAAAGCACATTTCTTTTAGATAGACTTGTAAAACCATAACTGTACCTGTAAAAAGAACAAATCAAAAGAAGCTCTACCAAAACACATCTAAACATACCTTTCCCCATGGGAATGAGATCTGAAAAACAAATACCCCATGCTATTGCTCAGAGTCTTCTTGAGAGTGCTCAGATACTGAATTAAGGAATGTGATATAAGATCTAGGTCTGAAAGCATACACATCCAAAGGTATTCATAAAAGAAGAGTACCTCTAGGTGAAGTATCCATAGACCAGAAATGCTCACCATCTAACCATATTTATTGTTTGACCTCTCACCCCTAGGTCAAAGTTCTGAATAGTTAACGACTTAAAAGTTTCCAAACAAAACAAGCCAATATTACATGTGGAAATACCTTTTCAAATATTCTTACATACTTTTGCATGAATGCACTCTCAGTCATTTTACTGGGCAAATTGTATTACCTAGATTTAAGCTATGATCCATCCTTCAGAGCTTTTTTATCCAAACAAGCATTGCCTGACCCTTTTTTACTGCATCTGGAATTTTCAGGGACCAGACGTACGCGTTATTGTAAAAATCCTACATCTAGACTAGAAGAGATCTAGTAAGCAAAATTATTATGTAATTTCTATCTAAAGATTCATATCAACTCTCACTAACATCATAAGCCCATCTGCTTCGTTTGACTTTATCCCTTTGATTTTCTCTGATCGTGTTTTAAATCCCCTGTCATTTTCTGTTTTCTGCCACATGTCTACCATATGTATTGCATAAAAATAAAGGTTATTTTTCTACCACCCACCTATAAAGACTATTCAGCTACCAGAGTATGCTGAAAATTCTGCTTGGGAGTTTACTCTAAACTGAAGATAATCAACCTGTGTAAAGCCAGTCTACAATATACAATAAGAGTCCTAAAAGTTGGCAAACGGAAGATAACCACTTGACCAAACAAGCATGTTATTTATTACCTACCCCGGAATGAGAATCAGGTCTCCAGAGATGAAGGGCGAGGGCACTAAGCCCTGATTCTAGGGCTGGAAAAACTATTTGCCTCTCCACGTTGCTTAATGAATTTAATAATTTCTCTGTTTCCTGATTGTCCAAAATTCAAAGCACAGTTTGGCTGTACTGAAGCTCTAAAAAGTTTTGGCTGCAGCTGGAAGGATCCCACCTAATGTATGTGTCACGCTTGTGGAGATTGCCATTATTTGACACAGGGAATATCTTCATGCTACAGGGTTCCTACAGCAACTGAAGTTTGGATGGCACAAAACCAGAAGAGAGGATTTCCTCTCCGTTCTTTCCTTGAAGCGTTTATACAAACATGGCATTCAATATTCTGTATGAAAGTACAAGTTCTAAGCTTTGTTTCTTAAAGGTGTCTATTGCTTATTGTAAGTATATTCAGAATACACTACTAAAATGCATGATTTCCGTGAGTAAGCCACTAAAGAAATGTTTTTTCTGTTATGTCCTGGAGTGCAAGCTCAGAAGTGTGCAAAACCACAAGCAGAGCAAATTCTTTAAATAACAAATGTGTACGGTTTTTGTTTATATGTAGCTCTTCATGTCAAAAAATAATCTTCTTGCTTTGGTGAGATAAATCTGATGACACAGTCTTGAAATATATTTTCGGTCTATGCCACTTTTATCTCCTTTGTAACATTCTCTAATGTGACTGCCAGAATGCTGTTCTAATTTGGGGGATAATTTTCTATATGAGAACTGACAGAATGAAAATAAATTCAAAGTTCCAGGAAATAATGAGTTCCCGATTATGTGTCTGATTACTGTCAGCTCAAGGAACGTACAGATTTCAGAAATGGAGGAGACCACTTTTCCTTTCACCAAACTGGGAGCCCTGAGCTGATGGCACAGGGAGAAGGCTTTCAAGTACTTTTAAATCCTCCCCAGTTCTTCATGAGAGTTATTTTGAGGTCATGTTCACGTTTCTAGACTGAATAAGATTCGCTGGTAGAGACATCTGAGTCTTATCTGCCTATTTCTGGCTTTGTTTGAGAATGTTTATATTATTCAATGTGGGAGACTTGAACTCATGACAAGGAACATGATAAATTTTCTTAATCAAACTGGGTATCAAGAGGTGGTCTGTCATCATTTCCCTTTTGTTGCACTGTGAAAGAAAGCAAATAAGGAGCATCCAGTGTGATCCCCACTTCTGTTTCAAGTCTCCCCACCAAGTCATTAAACATTCTCTGGCCTTTGTCAACAGCCTGGTAAACATCCAGAGAAAGAATCAGAATAAAATAGTTTATTTAACATTCCTCTCCTCCAACTGCTGATTAGGATAAATAGTTTGGATAAAAAGCCTATCTGATCCAAAAATCACAAAAAGAAAGGATTCAGCTATCAGCAAAGTTTAGATTTGGTTTCAAATATTTTTAAACAGCAAAAGAGTTTTTTGTGCTCTTTGATATTTTCTCCATCCTCAGCACATCATGTTAGCACCGTGTCAAAGCAAAACATCAACATCAAATGATCACTGGGTAAACTCCAGTGAACTGGAGTGAAAGGCTTGAGGCTGAAATTCCAGGCACAATATAAAATTTGGAAAGACGCCAGAACAGAGTTCTTTTTAAACTGCCTAAAAGGCTGAGGAATTGATACCCAGCAAATCCCTTCATTGACCTAATAGTTTGGAAATTGCTAATTCTGGTCAGACTGATGAGTCCTTTGAGCCAGGATCATTTCCTCTGACAGGGAAAAGTGTCAAACGATTCAAAGAAAAACAGATTCTTCTTCCTCCGGCCACCATTGTGCTCATCCATAATGAAAACAAAGCAACACTATGCCTAACAGAAAGCACGTACCTAGCACACAGAAACTTGCTGTCAGCTCAGGAAGTGAAAGAGAATAATTCAGGACCGTTTTATATTTTTATCCTCAACAAAGTGATTTTGTAATCCTAATCTCTTTGCCTTAAAATATTGGGGGACAGGATACTCCCCAATAGTTAATTATGTTCTCTGAAAATATTTCCTTTTACCTATAGTAATCTTGTTGCCGTTTAAGTTTGACAGCTGTCCCATTGCTCTTGTATTATACCACTGTAAACAGAAACAGCTCGATGATCTTAACAGCATTCAGAACTGTCGTGTCAGACGCTTAGCTGGCGTAGATTAGAATAGCTCTATTGCGTTCAACCATCATTTAAAATATTGAATGACTGTGAAAGGCTTAAATGCCCATTCTCTGTGATTGAGTTCTGTAAGAAACAGTCAATCAACAGTTATTTTTTATTGTATGTCTTATATGTTTCATATCCCCTAAACATTGGGTCAGATCATCAGTTAACATAAATCAGCAAAGCTGAAGTTACTGGATCAGTTTACACGACTGCGAATGTTGCCTGTGGCTTTCCCACAGTAATAAAGTTAGACCACATACCCACTTTGGCTGAAATATTTGAAAACACCCAAATGATCTGCATGCTTAACTCCCTTTAGCAGGAATTGGGGATAATCTTATCCATCTATCTGATGGGCAATTTCTATTTGTAAAGCACAGATCCCCATGGTGCACACAAACGCCAGAATGAGAGAAGGCAAGAAAATTCCACAAACGAACTCCACAAAGGAATGTTTTTATAGATATATTCTTTTATCAAGAAACTGTAACCACAGAATATGATTACGCTTCTCAAGTGAAAACTGCTGCTGAAACATAAAATGGTGAGTTTGCTTCTAATTTTAAAAAATATATACCATTAAATTTCTCTTGAGAAAAAGTTACACAATATTGGCACATAAAATAATGCATAGCTTTAGTTTTCATCATTAATACACTAGTAAAACAGAAATAACAGAACAACTTATGAGTCAAGAAGCAGTTAAAAATAGGTCAATTTTCATTTTTGCTAGTGTTTATGAAAAGAAAATTAAGATTAGTTTTTCCAAAACCACTTCTAGGAAGTGGCTACATACGTGTACCACTTGACTGAAGCAGAGAGTTTATCACTAAATTCATCACTGAAAACAATTAATGTTCCCACAGTAACTCTGAGGGTGCAGCACAAAAGATTTAATATCCCACACCATAGGAATGGAGTAACTGTAAACTCCTACAACTTTATCAGTAGTCTCAAAAATATTCATGATTTTCCTGAGAGCTGCAGCTGGTTTCTCTCTTTTAATAAGTCCCTCTTTCTTACAGTTTAGGAGAGCTGGCTGAAAAGGTGATCAGAACAAACTGAACAAAAGCTGGAACCAGAGTCAGAGAAATGCCCTCGTCCGAAAAGTAACGTTTGAAAGACAACCATCTTCACAACACCAGGGAGCGCTAAGGAGTATTTCACCAGGATGGAGAGAGCAACACCTGTTTGCTACTTCATGCAAAGAATTTCATGCATGTAATTTAAAGTAGGGCCTGTGAAATACATGTATAAGGACAACATATTCTCCTTGCAGTGAGATTAAGTATAAAAGCCCAATTCTGTTATTTTGACATCAATTCTGAATCAAAGTGAAAACAGAAACATTATTCAGGAAATATGAAGCTTGAAACTTCTCACTTTGGACTCACCCTCCCGTACTTCAGCATTTCATTTCATAAACTACTGCAAGACTGCTTCCAGGCAGCTCAGCCACAAGAAAAGTGCCCAACACATCACAGGAGGATGGTCTGGGCTCACACAACGAAAGTGTGGGAACTCCAGCTCATCATTACAGCTCATCCTGGTGAGCTGGGGAAATGAAAAATAAATAAATAAGAAAAATCAAGCAAAAAAAATCAAATTTATAACGAAAAAATAAATCAAATTCTTACTAACAGGGTGGAAAAATGATTTTGACTCAAGTTCAACATTTCTATTTTAACATTTCAGTATTGACTCCTCATATTCACCCTCTTACAATTAAGAAGAAATTTTCGCTGAATTTAAAGAGGGACACAAAACTTCTTCTGTAGTAGTATTATTTGTTCACATTTTTTCAGCTAGTACTATTCATAATAGTGGATCTAAGAGGAAAGAGAAGCAGCAGCTGTATGCTGCCACTGAAGGTGAGGAATACCATGATACAGCAGTAGCATGCAGATAGCAGAAGAGAGAGGAAGCCAGATATCATTTCTTATCTGCAGAAGTCAGTCTGGAGCTGGATCTCACGAAAAAAGCACATTTTTTTTTTTCTTTTTTTTTTTTTTCCTTTTTCCAAAAAGCCAGTATGATTTGAACACAGAAAAAACACCAAAACAGCAATAGAGAATAGCTAAATTTGGTTATTCTAGTTTGGAACTGATAGGCTGGAAAGAGTTTTGTTTCAAATTGTTGTATGCCATCTTTAAAATGATTACATATGCATAAAACAACCCTGGGGAAAAAAGAAAAAAGAGAGAAGAATTGACCAGTGGAATCCCTTGTGAAAGTATGTTTAAAATACTGAGGTTTAACACAAACCAAAAAAAGTCAGGAAATTCTAACTTAAACCTAACAACTCCATCCTGAACCCATGCTGCTGAGAAAAATAAAAGGAACAATGCTGAGATTTCAGAACAGATCTGCAACTTTAACTGAGCTTCCTGGTTCCTCTCCCTTTGTTAAACACTTCTAATGTTAGCATTTAAATAAATAGTTAACTGCATTTATCACTGCTCTTAATAAATAAGTTTTCCAGCCTTACTATGGGGTAGGTTCATTTGCTGCAGCAAAAGCCCAGGGTTTAAGCACTTTTCATGATGTTTCTTGTGTAAACATCAGTGAAGCTTTGTGAAGGTTCAGTTTTATGGCAGCTTCTTAATGTGGTGCCATACCTAAGTAAGTGAGCATTTTTTCAGGTTCTTTCCTTGGGATGATGCAGTATTTTTCATTTTGTAAGAATTCATAAAATTAATGAGTAATAATTTTTATTTGTATGTTCATCTGATCATTATTTCCACTGTTGCAAGTGATACATTTTATTATTTACTGCCATTGGAAACTACCAGTATGTTGGCATTTTCAGTTGTTAGTGATTTGCTGTTTTATCTTGGATATGCTGCAGGCATAAATGTGCTTCTGCAATGTGCTTATCTGCGATATTTAGATTATATTTATGATAACAGTATTTATTTTGCGCAATATTTGTTTTCCTTTCTAATGATTATTTCACTCACATTCAGCACTCAGAGAAAAGAAAGCTTGAAGCTTGCTCAATCAGATGAAACGTGTATTTTAAAATTGTCCAATAAAAGTGAGACCATTCATGCTGATATTCTGATTTAGCAACAACGCTCATCCAGTCAGAAGATAGAAGTAAAATCATGCCAGTCAACAAGAAGCAATATTATTATGCAATACAAGTTTCCAAATTCAGCACACTGCAGCTTGGATTTTATTTCATCAACTAAAAACATTTACACGCATCTACAAAAGTTTAATTTCCATTGGTATACTGAAAGCAGAAAATGACCAAACAATATTCATCTGAATTATCTGCTGAGTTTTCCCCTCAGCTCCCACCAGTGACTGAGCCCTTCCCAAAGGCATGGACCGTTTTAATAGCTCTCTTCCCAAAGCACATGTCCATACAAGCTGATTTTTAATCACTCTCATTAACATTTAAGAACCTGAATATGCATTTGCTTCACTCACTGATTTTATAAAAACTGCTTTTTCTTCTAATTTGACCACCTGTTTGCTATTATGCTAAGTTCAGTGTAGGTCTCAATGAAAACATTTCTACTGTTGGCTGACCAAATGGACACTGATTGTATAACAGCTGCAGTTTGATAGGTGCAGAAGATGAGCCTGTGGAAAATGTGGCAATGTGTTTTGCAGACTTAAAAAAAAAAAAAGAAAAAACATAAAACAATGTTTTGTTCAAAAGCAGGCACTCAGTCGGGATTATTATTATGGTTTTTTATGTTTTATTCTGATAGGCGATGTATGAATATTAAGCATAAGAGAGTCCCTTTACTGAAATCAAAGTAGGCAAGATACCCGAGAACAGAGCAGAACGCAGCACAGGGGGCACACATCATTTCAGTCCCATGCTTTTGGAAGGACTGAGTAGTTAAGACTTAAGCCAAGTAGAAACGTAGAATTGAGTATAGAAAACAAAGCAGAGAAGGTACAAATCAAAGACGACAAGGCCATATGTGAAAAGACTGTCAGAGGATGGGAGGAAGCAAGAGAAATTTGGAGCTAACAGTCTATTTGCTCAGTGAGAGAATCTAGTCAAAACCATGAAAGATTCAGCCAAAATCATCATCATTTTTGTTTGCTTTATTAGGTTTTCTTGTCAGTAAGTATGAGCAAATGCTGCTAAACTGCTATACTGAAGAACAAAAATATTTTCAGATACAGAAGCCTCACATATATCTGTTATACCTCCAAGTGTGGGATAAATATGATCCCAGGGTGGAACTAAGTTCCGCAATGAGCAAGAAGAGAGAAATTATACATTCCAGAAGTCTTTTAAAATATCGTAGTGGCATCTAGTGAGCAAAGCATCAATTTCTATTGGGAAGAAATTCAAATGTGGTATTGAACACTGAATTAACTAGAAAAACAACTCAGAGGAGTTAAAAACACCTCCAGTAATTAGAGGATGAATCACAATTCTGACCAGAAACTACATCACATGAAAGATTAACGTGTAGGTTTCACCACAATAAAGAATGTAAATGGAAACATTCCTGGCCAACATTACTTCTGCTCTGCCAGCAAATTAAATAAAATAATCTGAAAAAAAAAAAAAGACAAACTCCATCTCCTCCACATTCCCAGTGGCTTGTTTTAGTAACTTCTCTCTGCCTACATAGAGAAAGAGGACTATATTTTCACAGATGGAAATTGGAAATAAGTGACTCTCCTCTGCCAGGATTTGGCAGCTGCTGCCCCATATTGGAAGATCTGGGAACTCTAACTGCAGCAAATTGTGCAAAATGTATGTTATATACAGCACAGTTTGTCTTGTAAAGTAGCAAGATATGCAAATAAAGGGAACTGATTCACATAACAGTTTGGAGAAAATTCTACAACAGCTGCAAGGACTGATTCAGACCTCATCCTCGAAATGCTGAAATATCAGTACAGAAATTTGCATGATCTTATAGCCGAACATGAAACAATGTAGTGAATATGCAGTCTTCCTGAGAATTTTTATTCATCCCTGGACATTTGGAGTCCTGAAGCTGCAGACCCACCCAGCTCTATGTGAATATATAGAATTATTCCATGCTTATGTACTACAGCACACCGATTGAAAATGTGCTTTTCAGTCCCACCATATTGACCATATTATGCACATGGGGGATAAAAAAAAAAAAACAAAGGCAAAACAGGTGTGATAAGAGAGTCTTGCTGTAAAAACAGTACAAAATTGCTGGTGGGGCTTAGGGCTTGCTTGAGGTCCAGATTACAATTATATTCCTTTCTGCAATAAACTGGAAGGATAACTTGAAAATAAAAGAATACTGTTATGCTGTAGTAAAATTGTGTAAAAAAATTTTTGTGTGTTCTGTCAGTGATTCTCCAGGTATTTAACAAACAATTTATCAGCTGCCTTTTACACACAGGGAATCTAAGACATTCATCAGCTATTTCCTCAGGTTCATAACACAGAATTTTGGCAAAGCTGGAATCAATTCCCATTGCTGCTTTCTGCCTTTGCACATTAGCACGACAGTGGTTGACCTGGTAGCTCATCCGAACTAGCCCTATTGAATCTTGATACTGATTATTTTTCCAGCTTTTAGTTTTATGTTTTTCTTGCATCTACTGGGCTCCAGCCCTCCTTTCTTCTTAGAGCGGGAGAAAAGAAAGCAAGCAAATAATTAATACAGGAAAGAAAAGCAAGGAAACGCCAAACATACCGAGTTACCTTTCTGGTTTACATCACCCAATGTGTTATCATTTTGCTGAAGCCCTGAATGTGAAGGACCCACTTTCCTTCCAGCCCTGGGGCA
Organism: Dromas ardeola; assembly: GCA_013398915.1. Taxonomy (NCBI): domain Eukaryota; kingdom Metazoa; phylum Chordata; class Aves; order Charadriiformes; family Dromadidae; genus Dromas; species Dromas ardeola. The sequence continues at coordinate 424,346 of VYZM01001229.1, read as the reverse complement.
ATGATTGAAATATAACGTACTCCTATGAGCAGAGTGCACCTTTGGAAGTTTTGGAATAGCTATTCTGGAACTCCTCATTTCAATCTATTTTGAAAAGATTTCAAACTATAGATAATGAGATCGGCTATAGTAACAGAAGCTCTAACATTCCCCAGGTGGAACATGGGACTATAAACCTGGAAAATTCCAGACTTGCCTAACATCTAAATACTAAGGATGAAGTCTGTGCTTTATTGAGATCGTTAGGAATTTTTTTTTACCACAAAAGATATTCTGAAGAGCTTGATGTCAGTACAATGCAATGACAGAAAAATACTTTCTTTGGATGTGCAAAACTGAGAATATTAAGCAATGAGAAGGCAGTAATCCAGCTGCTGCTATGCACAGCACTCACAAGGCAAGTACTTGTGTCTGCCCTTTGGGGAGGATATCAAATCCTGGAGTTCAAAGCAGGGTCACAGAAATGACACAGGGCCTGGAAAACAAGTCTTCTCAATCAAGGCTTAAGGAGAGCCACTTATCAGACATAAGCTCGAGCGCAGACTACAGGCACACACAGGGAGAAATTCTGCAAAATAACAAGCAGCTTTTCAGCCTTTTTGACAAGAACTTTACCAGATTCATTTTCTGAACACTAGCTTAATAAAATTCAATCCTTAAACATGACAATACCTTATCAGTGAAGATTAAACATAGGGAAAGACAGGGACTATGGCACTGAGTTTCTAAAGGTGAAATAAACTCTCTTTCTAATAAAATTTTTCCTTTCATTGAGCTTTAAAGAAAATTTCTTTGGCCTCTTCTTCCAGACATATGTTGATATAGAGTGAGTGGAACCCAGGCCAAATGGAAGTGCAGTCCTTTCAGCTGTCTGAACTGATGGAGCTGTATCTCCTACGTCCCCTCACCTTAGGTACAGCTGTAGGTATTGCACCTCCATGTTATGTGACACATTTCATGCTTCAAGGTTTCACATAAAAGTCAGGAAGAATTATGTCATTTCTGCTTTACGTAGCATCATTTCTTTTGTTGTTGTTGTTGTTGTTCCAGTTTTCACCTTTCTCTCATACATCAGAGACGGACCACAGCTGGTGAGTGGATGCTAAGACAGCAGAGAAATAAAACCATCTTTCTGACCCCTGGAGGTTCATCTCGCTTAAGCCCTCATTCTGATCACAGACGTGGGTGTCAGGGCACACTGGGGCCTCCCCCAGGGGCTCCCCGGGGGCAGGCAGGGCCTGGCAGCCAGGGCCTGTCCCACCACCACGGCCAGGAGCAGGGCAGCCAGGGGGCAGCGGGGGCAGACCCAGCTCCAGGTACCAGCCACTTCCCTGGGGAATGGGCCCAGCTGGGCCGGGCTCGGCTTGGCGGAGCCCATGGCCACCCAGGGCTGTGGGGAGCTGGAGACCGGCTCTGCTGCAACGTCACTGGGGCAGGGAAAGATGGCCCCGGGGTGCTGCTATGGGGTGCTGGGCTGTGGGCAGGGTGAGGAAGCCCGGGGGAGGCCGGTCAGGGACAGTCAGGCCTGGCAGTGCCCGCGGGGGCCTGACACCAGGCCCAGCAGTAGTTTTCTGGGGCACCCCGGCACGGACCTGTACGTGGCATGTGGCCGGCCCACGAGGATCATTTCAGCATTTTTAATCCAATCAATTCTGTATCGTTTCAGGGCATTTGCTGTTTGGGCAGCTCCTCTTTCACACAGCTTTGCTGCTGAAAGTCAAAACTTTTTGTGCCATGTGTGAGATCTATGGCAGTCAGCACTAGCAGCGCGAGGCTGAAGGATGCCTCACCCTGATATACTCCCTGTCCCTTCTCACACACCTCTTGTGGCCCACACAATACCAGATCACATTTTGAGTAATGACATCATTGAGTTAAACCCTGAAATTTTCTCTCTGGATTAGTCAGCGCACGTCCACATAAATGAGTGCAGTGCAACAGGGTCTGTAGCTGCTCCCTTGTGGATTCTTTTAGCATCGGTTGAATCCAAGGAGATTCTGCCATTTTACAAAAGGGAATGTCCCTACATAGCTGTTGCAGGGTAGCAGTGATTAGTGACTAACTGACTTGATTAGAGAAGTCATCAGGCAAACTTTGCAATGAAACTGTGTTCAGACCAAGTAAAGAAAATAAGAAATTTAGTGTGAGGACTGAAAACATAGGCACCCCTGCCAGATGTTTATGAAGAGCCAAGAAAAGAAACAGGATACTAAGCCCCTCCTGTACTAGCCAAAAGAACAGATTCTGGCTGTGAAAAGTGGTTGCTTTCTTTCCTCCATTGGTTGGGTGATGCAACATCCTTGCTCTCAAACACCCTCTGCCAGAGTACAATTGCCTCGTACAATTAACCAAAAAGCTTCTGAGCATCCATCTCAGCTCTGAGCTCTAGTCAGCCAAGTTGCAGACCCCACTTTGCTCCCTATCGGCCAGAGAAGCTGGACATGGCAAAGATTAACTGAGTCAGCCAGTCTGTGTCTGTGAACAGGAGGCAATAATTCAAGAGTTATTGAAAGGAAGTTGAAACAGTAGGGTCTAAACTATTTGATTGTGAAACCAGTGATGGCCTGTCAGTTCTTAGGCCAACTCTGTCCTAGTTTACAATGCCCAGGCAGGTCCAAAGCATGCATGCCGATCGCAGTCCCCAGTGGGACCATTTAGCTGTTTAAACTAAAAATAAATGAAAATAAAAATAAAGTAAAAAGCCGCCACTTTGTGAAATCTCAGCTTGAGCTTTGGCCTCGGGGAGCTGAAGCTGCCAAGGGAAGTCCTGTCCAGGCCGCATCCACTGAGGCCAATTTCCAAACCCCTCTAGAGAGGTGCAGTTTTCCAGGACCTGTTTTGATTCTTCAAAGAGTACCTGAAATCTCACTAGCATCTCTCTCTCTCTCCAGCCCAAAGATACAGACCAATGAGCCTGATCATACTCTGGAAGAATAACAGGCAGCAAAAAATGCTTGTGCTTCCCAAGCTATCTTTGTTCCAGAGACTTGTTAAAAAGAAAACATACATGAGAAAGTAACGATTAACTAATAAAATAAACCAGCTTTAAGTCCTTGTCTGTCCATTGAAACCTTTCTCCAGGCTACTGTTCGGCATCATACAGGTTTTTAATCTCTGTGCAGAATCAAATATTGTACCACATGAAGTGAATTACTTGGCAAAATGTGACAAATTTCACAGTGGAAATACTGAAGTTATTTTAATTTGGTTTTTATCATCTATTTTCCTTTGTTTCTTTAATAGCCTAAAAATCCAAAGGAAAAAAATGTCACAATTGAAGTGTAAGAGGGACTCATAATTTATAACTTTTTGACAGCAATCACAGGGAGTCACAGGAAGAGAGAAGATTGGGAGCACTGATACCTGGAAAGATGAATATAAATAACAGCACATGCCAGGAGATATCTCCTTAGGCTCCTACTCATCTTTCAAGTTGTTTTATTAATTATTGCATGATATTCTCACTCCTCGGAACTCCTCCCTCCGTCTTACTAGTATCAGCAGTGTAGACCTTTCAGAAAATGTCAACTGGAAGCCAGGAAGGAGGTCACAAGACAGGCCAAATCTAAGATCCCCACTCTGCTCAAAGCACCGGATAATACTTTAATTAATAAATGTCTAATAAATGAATAGTTTAATGATCCTGCTTTCACCTCGGTCTTTCAGATTTTGCCCCCCTCTTCCCTTCTCTCCCCCTGTACTCCTTTTTTTAAAAGCCCAGAGATAATTTTAAAGAATTCCATCCAAACCAAAATTGTTGCTTTACAAAATCAAATTTTAATCAAAAGGCAGGATTTGAAAGGAAAAAAAGACAAGTTTCATAGAAAGTTATTAAAACAGTAACAAAGTTCTCCCTTTTTCTTTCATTTAATAGAAAAATCTTGATTTCCTCCTCCACACTCATGTTTTCAGCATTGTGCTAGTTCATAAGGAAAATAATGGGAGGAAAATTAACATGAGCAGAAAACGTCAAACAATTTTTTGTCTTAGTTCAAACACGGAGAAGAAATACCATAGTGACAGATAAATTCAGTGACCTAAGATGTTATTTAGCACACTTACCTACATTACAGGGTATTTTTTATCTTTAAGAACCAATGCTCCTTTAAGAAATAAGGGAGTATTTTGATCCTAAGGATAGAATCACAAAGAAGCCTCCCAGCATAGTATGATTAATTGGCCTTTTTCAAAAAGCAGTGGGTAGAATCAAGATTAGACTCCAGGACCAAACATGAAACAATAGCTTGCTTTATTCCCAGCAGTTTTAATGCATGGAGATGACAGTCTCTTCACAAATGTCTCACTTAGATGGTGCTTCCAAGCCCCAGGTCAGAATTAGAAAAAATGAAAGAATGGGTAAATCAATGGCACTAATATTCATGCCCTTTGATTTCATGGCAGTTACCCACAGATTTGCAAGTTCTAGGATTGTATAATTTTTTCCATGGATTGTCTCTGTGGTTTCCAGTGACAGCTACAGTCAGAGGAATCTCAAATAATGCTCCTGCTGGAGACCTGTGGGGGATAGAATCCATTGACTACTACAAAATCACTGTCTAGTTTTAGTGTCTGAAGCATCTATTTTGGTTTTCGTCAGATTGCAGGGTAGACTAGTATCAATGAAGGTGATAATTTAGTTCACTGATCAGAAATAATTGAAGGATATGGAATTATAGGGGTGAAAAACAAGACAAGAACCCAAAAGCGTGTTTTAGGACGAATATCAAAAAGTGCATTCCAGGAGACATTTAACCCTAGGGAGGAGAAGTTTCTGCAGCACTGTGCCAGGATCCAGGGAATCTCCAGTTTAATTATAGATCTGCCAACTTGTTTTGATTGCCTAAGCTTCTTGATCTGCAAAATAGGTTTCAGGATAGAATATTTCTGTAAAGTGTTTTGAGATTTTTAAGTCAATATTCTACATAAAGGTGACTTATTTCAGTTATAGACAAAGCCGTTAGGGGTAAAATCTAGTCTCTGCATAAATCAATCACAGTTTGCCAAACTTTCAGGTTTTTGTATTTGAGATTTACTGTGCATGGAACAATGCTGTATTTGCAAGCTGGCTGAACAAGAATTCTTTTTCTGGTGTGTAATTTCTATTGTTCACTTCTATTTATTGTAAAGGAAATAGATCGTATTGTACCAGGCCCAAAGGTGGTATTAGCTAGTAGGCGCCTTTGCTATTGAAGTAATAAATTATCAGGTTTTTATATCAGCTTTACTATAGAGGCAACTCTATGTTCATATGCTGAACAAATGGAGCATTGTTTCAGAGAAGAGATTCTGATTCAGAAGGGATTCAAAATTTCATTGCACTGAACTGATAAAAGAAACACTTTCCCCCCTTTACTGCATGATAATATACAATTACACAGAGAAAAAGCACACAGAGCTAGACATTTCCACCAGAGTATTGACCTGAAACAGACGGGAAATGGCTGGAACACCTACATTTATACTGTCACCATCCCTCTACATTTCATCTTAAAATAAATTTTCCTATTGGTATTGTATTTGGACCCCTTAGCAAGGCGATGGATGCAAAAAAGATATGCTAAATTAAATCTGCTACAGCTTACACACTGACTATGCTTCTTTTTTCCTCCCAGTTTTGGCCTATGTCATTTTATTTCCACGCAAAGAATTTGGCCCTTTGGTGCATTACAGAGAATCCAAAGGACTAACCTTTTAGTGTTGGGAAACAGCTAATGTTCCTGCCAGTGAGCTAAAGCTGGAGTATCCCTTTGTCATGGCCAAATTTATGACATGGATCAAAAACTATAAAAAGCTGTGTTGCATCCTGCCATTAAGGAGAATTAATATTTTCAGTGGTATGTTAACCAAAGTTTTTCCAGTGTCTCTCGTTAAAAGCAGATTGTTGACTTTTCATCCTGGTGTGCCAAACATTTTCACTGAAACCCTAACAAGACTTTCATCTTACAACCATTATTTCTTAATGGACTTGGATAGGGGCAGTGTATGGGAATGGATTTCCTTTTCAGCTCAGCGCAATGGCCCATCATTAGTGTGCTGGGTCTTGGAGAACCATTACACATGCAAACATTTAAAGTATTTCCAGGGTAACTACTTTTCTTTCCTGAAATGCAATTCATGTTTTATCTATTATATTTAAGCAGCATTTGGTCACATTTCACCTTTCAAGTATCTCTACTATGATCACTTCTCATTCTGCTGTATAGTAAAAGTCATAATGAATGAGATCATACACAAAAACATTTTTTTATGGAGTGGATTTTGTAGAACTTTCCCCTCATCTTGGGCAATAAATCTGTCTCTGAAAACCACGAAGCCCAAATGCTGACCATTTGACAAGAATACTGTATGATGACTCCACTCGCCACTTATTTCTTATTATTGGGTAGATTATGGCCTTCATATTTGGCAAAAAAAAATTAATAATCTACTGTCTGCCCTTTCTGTGCTTCTATTTTTAGTGATTTCTATTCATTCCTGTTCTCCTACTGGCGATGCCCTGATATCTGTCACCAAACAGCATTCACTTGCTTTGCAGGAATGTTGTTGGGGTTTTTTTTTCCAAGCTGACACGAGTGGTGTCAACTGCTTTCAGAAGTTGCCCATTCCTCCCGTTAAGCCCTCTCCTTCCTAATATGTACTTCTAAAGATTCCTTAACAATTACATACACAGATGCAGTTTTGGAAACTTTCAACCTTTGATGGTATTTTGAAGCACGGCCCTATTGGCAGCAAATGAACTCAAAGTAACAACCCTGGAGTGTGATACCATCAGTTCTAAGAAGCTGTGTAATATTTATATGTCTTCATTCAGACTTTATATCAAATGTAACAGGCTTTGCAACCTTCATTAAGAAAAGCTGGCACCCAGAGGTTACCATATGTTCCTCTTTTTAGGCTAGTGTTTAAGTGCAGATGTATATTTATTTTTCCACTCTACAGTCCTCCCTGAACTGTTCTTACTGCAAAGCTAATGAAACCATTGCTTTAATCCCCACTGGCCTTCAGGGTACATCATATGGTCCTTACTATTTAAGAATTCTTTTTAGTGTGCTTTCTATTTCCTTACTTCTGCAGTATTTATAATGTCCCAGTTCAAGAGGCTTTGCTTTTTCTATGGGCGTCAGGGAAAATAAAACCTTTGGTATCACACTGAAGGTGGAATTGAAGCCAAATCTGCCTAAGTCAGATGCAGAACAGTTCTTCCTCCACCCTTTCCCATTTGCCCAGCATCTTCTCAATTAGCTGAGCCGTCCAGGACGGCCTTCCTTTACTTGTCAGACATTTTTAAGTTAGGCTGCTCACCGTTCTAATCCAAAGATCCTTCTTGTATTCTAGCTATTGTTTACTTATACAACATAGTTACTGTAGACTTCCAAATGCTGAACCCAAGGTTATTACTTGAGGCTTTGCAATAGACACTAGCCACCCTCTTTATAGCAGACGAATGCATCTAAAATTTCTATTATTTCTCTTTCTGCACTGTAACATTTCCACAATTTCTTCAGGCCTGATCCAAACACCATTTCAATTAGTGAAAGCACCACAAATATAGTGGGCAATTTTTAATATTTTTTTTTTTTATAAGGAACATATTCCAATTCATTTGAACTATGGACCCCATCCCACTGCCTTGATTCTCACGTGTAACCTTCAGTCGGAAGAGCAAATGCAGGGCATGCTGGAGGCTTTAAGGCTATTGCTGAAAATAACGGCTACAGATTTGGCCCCATTTTCTTCTTTCCCTTTCTGCAGTGGATGTTTTGCAAGAGATGAATTCCTCTGTGCTTGATGCTAGTCTATAAGATTAGACTTTTATACTATATTTTATACTTCGGTAAATCCCACTGAACTCATTCTGGTTTATGCTTCTTCTTAGAGGAGACTATTATATGTAAGCTGAATCTCTTAACTATATCAAATCCAATATAAACACCCTCTTTATAAGACACACCTCACTCTAATGCTCAGTGTGGAACTCCTAACAAAAATTATAAATGGAGTGCTTTGTTCAGGCATTTAACTCTTTCGTTCCTAATATCAAATCACAATGCTTAAGCTGTTTTTATTTTGCACTTGAAAATAAATATAAAGGGAAGCCATAACTTAACCCATATGATGTGTTTGAGCAAATCTGGGAGAAGATTTTAACAAGAGACGAAAATTTAGGATGTGACTTCGCCAAAGTTTCGAGTTTTTTTAATCTCATTTTTTGGAGGGGTGTCTGGGAAGGAGTGGGGGGGAGGGGGAATGTGCTAAAACTTTGCTAATTGTTGGAGAATTCAAACCTGTTTTCATTTATTTGAAATTATTACATAATGGAAGCGGGACGCTATAATTCAACCCAAATGGACGACTTCAATAAGCGGGTGGAAATGATTCAGTACATTAAAGAGAAGCTGTTTCAATAACAAATCTTTATTATAATCAGGAGTGAAGTGGTTAATTTAAGTTTTTACTGAAAAACAGGCTGGCAAAAATGTTTCCAGGGATGTGGGGATTTTTTTCCTTTTACTCAGTAGGGGTTTGGAGAGGAGGTTTGGAAGGGAAGGAGGGCTTCGGTTCCAGGATCCCCGCATTCCCACGAGTTCCATTAAGGAAGGGGGAAGGGCTTCCTGCTGAGGCAGCCATCTGCAGCTTTCTGTGAACAGCAGGAACCAAAGGCCTGGTAGAAGGAGAGTAAACCCAGGGTGACAATTTTGTCTGCATTCAAAGTCAGAATGTGGCTGATATTTTTATTATTACTGGTGTTGTTACTACTATTATTATTAAGGAGGAGGGACGGTTTCTCTGGCGGAATTAGCAGGTCTATAATGGAATATTAATTACGAGCAAACAATAGTGTTACAGGCAGAAAAGTGTCTAGCGCAAACACACCCTGACAGCCTCTCCTGGAATGTGCCGCCGACAGCAAGCTGGGATTGTCATCATCCAAGCTACTGTCGCTCTGCTACAAACTATCTGGAGCCCGTGGATGCATGTCTGAGGTCCCCTTAAGTTATTGCTTTCTAGGCTAGAATAAATTAGACCTGGATTTTTGTAAAGTGCTGTCACTTAATACCTATTTTATTAAGGTTATTTTTATGCCCATAATTTGAGGCTAACACATCTGTTATTTCCTCCACTGCCTGGCTTTGGTGAACGTTGCCTATGGAAAGTAACAAAGAGTGACACTGGAAAAAATAACAAGGGTGTTTTAACTTCCAACATCTGGAGAAAACAATATTAAGGAAACAGGAACAAATAGGTACGGTAGCCTACAAAGCAAAAGTCCACTTTTTAACAACAGTGCGTAGTTTATACGGTACAGTAGATTTTTTTATGATTTTAGTCTGGGCAATCTAATACAAAAAATAAGGTTGAAAAATCTCATTAAAGAAGGAGCAGTTCCAGTTCTTGTTTAGGTCATCCTAATGCCAAAACCCCAGGTACAAAGGGAGAAAGGAAAAAAAAAAAAGGACTAATATCCCTTCCAGAAGAGAGTTTCAAAATTCCATCTCAGAAGCTTCCTGTTATGTAGTTTTCAATAAAGTTTTATCACTGCAACATATATGTCCCTGGCTGCTACCTACAGAGACGCAGAAAATTCTACTGTATCATATGAAACTTCAAAACTGAATTAAGCGTTCCTGTGGAGTGATAAATATCAAGATTAAGAGAGCGGTGGTAGTTTTCCAAGCAAAAAAAAAACCCAAACAAGCCCCAACAAATACAAAGCCTCTTAATGTTTGCATTCACATTATTGAATATAACAAAACAAACCAGAAAATGTATCAAGTAATCCTTTTGGGTAAGGGATGTTTTACCATACAAATATCTATTTGGAAATACCACATTTCAATACTATTATTTTTTTCTTTTTAAATTTGATAGATTTATTTTTACAATGTACATTCCTAAACCCTCCCATTTGTTGTCTGAATTCCTGTTTGTGACCTTGGAATTCCAAATTTATTATGTCATCTTCTGCCTTTTTTTCCAAGGGCATTGTATTAGAAAATGAAAACAGTATGAAAATACTTCCCTGTCCCTTCACACCCGCTCCTTTTCTCCTGTTAACAAGTATTGCCTTGGCATCCATTTAAAAAATAAAATATTTTTTTTAAATGGAAAGGTAACTTATACTTACCATACTCTGCAAAATAGAAGGCCTACCTTTGTTTCACAAGCATTACAGGATGTGCGTAGCAGAAGCTGCTCATTTCTAGCTACTGTTTTGGGGTATGGAGATTTCTGCTTTCATTTAGTATTTTCTTTTATAAGAAAACAACATATAATACTGCTGAAGAGTTTCTCCTTTTTATTCTTCCAGCTCTCCAAAAGGAGGACTCTGCTTCCAGTGGCATATGATTATTTTAGCAGTTTTCCTCATATAAAGGCTACATGTAAGTAAAGACTGTTTCTCCTGCCAGTAATGAGAAGTAGATAGATGGTAGTTAGGAACAGATGCTCCTAATGACTGGACCATTGCTTGTGACAGCAAAAGCCAGAGGAAGTCATTACACACCTAAACAGTAGATGTGCTTTTACTTCCTAGTACAAATAACATGTGCCCCAGGTCAGTAAAGCATTCCTGCATTTGAATGGATGTCCAGGTGCTTTTCTGAGTAGGTTTTGTGTCTGGATATGTAAGAGTGACTCCAGGCACAGGTGAAACAACCCCATGTACTGGCTGAACATCCCGGCCAGGCTGCAAAAAGACAGGGTGCAGCACAGGAGAAATTCAGGGAATCACGAGAAACTACTCTTCCAAATGATACCTGACCAAAAACTTAGTGCAACGTGAAAGTAATGAATGCCAGCCTAACCCAGAAAATCCTCCGTATTTTAAAAGGTGTTACAAATGCTCAGCGCCTCAGAGGATTAAATTCAAAGTCACCTTTACAAATACTGTTTCCTTCACAACCCCAAAGTACTAATTTTTCTAAAGAAACTTTGGCACCCAAACCCACACAAATCAAATTTTAGAAAAAAACCACCAAACTTAAAACACTACCAAGACCACAATGTTTGCAGACTATTAAGAAGAATACAAGAACCTGTTTCTGTCTTTATGTCATAAAACATTGTTTTCCTCAGATGAGGCTGTAAATGTAAGTTTCCCAATGCTGAAATCAAAGTGCTGTAGCAACATAGGTGGTGTACCATTTAAAAAAAAAAAAAAACAAAAAAAAAAACAAAACCCAACTACAGCTTTGCCTTAATAGCTTTGCTTTTTAAAAGTTCCGAGCGCCAACGTGATTATTCTGAAGCAAGTGGATTTTTGTCGTTGTCCCCACTCCTGTTCCCCACAGCAACCTCCCCAAAGCTGCTAACCCACGTTCGGAAATGTTTCGCTTCTGGAAACACACCAGACACTCTTTTAGAACTTTAGATATTTAATGCCACGATGTAGATTGTTTCTTGTAGGTATGTTTATATCAGCAATCTGTGGTTGCCCTGTATCACCAGGAGCAGAAAACACCTTCTGCTTCAGTGTATTGAAAACATAGTAGGCATTATTGATGAAAGGTACAACACGTGTTTCAATGGCACCCAGGTTTTTTCTGTTGGTTAATATTGTAATCACTTTAGCTATCAGAGGAATGTGATACCTATGGGTAGCACCTCAGAACAACATGCAGGTATAGTATATGCATTCATAAATGAGGAAAATATATCACTGAATATATAGGTATCAGGAGAACTCTCTATCACATAAGTCCTCAAAGTAAGGCTCCAGTGGGATTTGAAAAATGTGTGGGCTCTTTTCCAGCCCTCTGAGGTGAATTATATCTAGCAGAACTACAGATACGCCCGTGCAGACAGGTGCAGGCAGTTCCCTCGATTGCTCTGTGTCGCTGGTCCCAGCCGGCCGCAATCCTGCTCCAAAACAAAAGCTACACAGGGATGTCTAGCTGAGAAATAGGATGTGTTGGCTTAAGCACCGTCAGCCTTCAAACATGCTAGCTAAGAACCTACCAACTAGTTCGTGAAGTGAGTTTTTAGTTAAAGTTGTTTTGTATGCAGAATGCTGCTTAGAAATCAAATTGAAGAAAGCAATGATATATTTCTAAAATCCATCCAAACATTTTTAAAAAACAGGTATAGCAATACAAATGGCTTTAAAATGTATCTCAAAACTGTTCTGTGAGCACTACAATTTTGAAAAAAATGGACTGAGGTTGTTTTTAAAGATATGCAATCACATCCAGTATTCACTGTAAAAAAAATGAGGTCAAGAGGCCAGCATTTCTTTTAAATTCTGATATCCTTCCTCATTCATAGTATGTGCCATAAAATGAAGTGGAAGAGGTAAATGAAGCAGTGAGCACCTAACAGCTTTACTGACAGCTTTTGTACTACCAAAACAAACTACACTGCATTTTTATTTATGTACTGGGAATTCACCAGTTCAAATAGTGACCAGTGACCCTAGTTCAGTAAAGTACCTAAACATGTATTTAAGCATTTTTAAGCAAAATCTTAAATTAAAGCATATGCTTAAATACTTTGCTAAATTGGAACTTTACCGTTCACATAAATTGCAGTTGGAAGGCAAGCAATTGTTCTACAAATTACTGTGAAATTATTCTAAAAGCCTACCACAGAAATCTGAGTAATTCGTAATACTGGAAATTCAACAGGAAGACCAATGTCTGTCAACTGGTGGTTGGAGCAAGATACCGATTCCCAAGTGGAGCAAGGTTAAAATGTTACAGCAACATGATCTGGCATGATTTTTCAAAAACTTACAAGCAAGGGAAATGCACCAGGGAATGCACCCAGGGAGCATTAGGCCATGCTTCTGAGAAGGCTGGAGTTAAGGGTAGAACTCCGAGGAAATCACAAAGAAAAAAGTCATACGTCTTTCAGTCCCCAAGGATCTGCCTAAGAATTTATAGCCAAGGATGTGAACCTCAAGGTTACTTGTGCTTCAGATCTGTCAGAAAGAAACCTTTCCTTATTGTCTTCCACACCACAGAGATCTCTCCTTTTCATAAACCAGTGCTCTGTTATGTTTATCAAATCTATAGCAAATAAAATAACAAAAAAACCAGTCTTTATTTATCAGAAGGAGGCAGGAATAGGGTCCAAACGACTTCATCCCCCTTTGCTTTCCAGTTTGACTTTGAAAAAAAGTGAGATAAGCTAAGGGAAAAGAACACTGAAAGATTTCTGAGCTGAACCTCACAGGCTCAGCAAACTAATCAAGGACAAATTGTAAGAGCTCTGACAGGTCTGAAGGAACTCTACAGTGCAAAAGAAACTGAAAATATTTACTAACCCAAAGGCTGTTGTCCACTAGTGTTCGCAACCAAGGCTCAGTGACTCCCTTCTCATGTTCCAGTGTGATAACAACTCAGTTACAGAATAAACCATAGGAAAGGTAGGGGTCATTACTTCTGTGTTTGTATCGGACCTGGCTTCTTCTTAATTTCAACATATGAACCCTGAAACAAATACCCATTTCCTTTGTACCATGGGAAGAGAAGGTCTTTTAAAGCAGAACAAGTAATTGAAAAAAGATATTTTCTGGTTTTAATAAGAAGTAAGCCAACATGATATAAAAAACCCCTATGTTTTGCAACACCTGTCACAACTTCAAAGAGCATAAAAAGTGCCTATTGCAAAAATAACAGGTGTCAGCCTAGAGATGTGAGGTCCAATATGTGGCAGAAGCACAGCAATTCAGGCAATTGCTGTTAAAAGAACACACAACCCAAACCCCCCTCAAAAAGCAAAAAGGAAAAAAAAACCCTTATGAGCCACAACAGTGGATATTTTTAAAACTCTGCATTTTCATATTATCTCATAAGTAATATATCATTGAATTATGCAAAGACATTCAAAAATAGATTGGAACAAAACTGAGGTTGAGAAATCAAGCATTCAGGGCCAGGAAAGAGAGAAATGAAGATTAAAGTTTAATTTTGTGTTTTAAAATATGGCCTTGCAAATGTTGTAAATCGAAAAAAAAAAAGTGAAATGGCTCATCAGATAAAAACTGATAAAGCTTGCATGACCTGGGAGAGACTGGGTCTCAGAATATTATGTTTCCTGCTTATAAAGGATTTAAGGTATCCAAAAGCCTCTAAACTGAAAAATCTCTGATACAGTCCTGAAAACTGGACAGAGCTGTCCAGTTAGTCCAAATGAGGACATATTGAGTGACAGAAGCATTGGAGGTATTACGGACCTATTCTTAAAAAAAAATACAAATTAACTGCAATTTGCATACAAGGTGATGCCTTACAATCCGCTGTGGATAAAGGGGCTATAGCTGAAATCCTAGGGTGGCTCATTTATTATAATTTATTTTATGTTTTCATATTTTTGAGTCTACTGTCACTAAATCTCTCCTAAGAGCAGAAATAAATTTTGGGGGGTTAACAATATAAAATTTCCTTTCTTTCTAACTACCCAAGAGGGACAGAGAGAGTAACATCCGATTAGTAACCACGCTTCCTCTGTGATGCTAACTGTGAAATATGTAGCTGGCCCAGGGTATTAACAGGGAGTTATGTGCTTGAGGCATAGAAACAGAACGGGTTGTTTGAAACATAGCAACAGACTGGGTTACAGGGTCGTCCCTCACTGCTACCTAATTTGGCTTATTGAGGGTTATTCATGGTCTGGGTCCCCTGAGGAACTGTCACGGTGACTCATCTAAACCTCATATCCGGTGTGTTTATCATGGTGCTATCGTATATGAGAATAGAACATCTCTTGCTTTAGTGATAGGCAGATGTGAACTTGACGTAAGCTCTTCAGGAGTGCTTAAGTAACTTGGAGATTTACTCTCATTTTTGAAAAATGCACCTGGGGAGCCTGTCTAATGGTAAAGCAAAGTCACTGAAACGCTCTGGAGATCCTTACCCAGGATTTCCAAAAAAATAATTGTTCTTAATTATAAGATGGAATGTGTGAACCTGTGCAGCAGATGAACAACTGTGTGCTTCCCAGGAATAAGAAAGCAACTGAAACAGCGTTTGGGACCAGCTCAAACCACCAAGGGTACATCTCCTAGAACTAAGATAGTTTCTTCTTATTTTTAATGAGACACCTTTTTCTACTTCAGTGCTGTTCCTGCATCGCTTAACGTATCTCTTTTCAGCTGTCACCTTACCTGAGCCAAAATTCTAAAGATTCTAGTTTACCTGCATGCTATCTCTTCAGACTGATGGATTCTTATTTTGGGAAAAATGAATGAGCTTTGTTCTGTTTTACAGGAGGTACCACGCTGATTGCCAGCTGGACGAGCATGAGAAGAAAGCTTTGCTAAGGTATCACAATCCTGTCGGATGCTTTGCTTTTTTGTTCCATGTAGCTTAGAGCAGCATCCATTTCAGACAATGCTTTCTACTGAATAGACAGTGCCAGATACTCTCAGACCTTAGGGCTGTGCCCAAATCATCCAATTAATTTTGTTCTTAGATGCTGAGAACTTAAGATTGTGCCCAATTAATCCAATTAATTTTGTTCCAAATAACAACAAAAAACCCCACTTTTGAAATCCATATCTGAGTCAAGGTAGACAGAATTTTATCAGTACACTGCAGCATGCATGCCAATTCTAAAAGTAGATTTTTATTAAGGTCTTAGTTTAACTAATTTAGAAATTAAAATGCCTTATAAAAGCAGAAAGAGTTCAGACAAAAGCATATTTTTTAAGCAACAGTGGTCAAAATCTCTCTACTTCCTTCAAATCCCCCAGTCAATGTTTTCCTTTAAAGTTATGTTCCATGATTCAAGCTCTTGAGAATTTAAGTTCTTTGCTTCTTTGCCTGGCTCAGCCAGCTCAGTCAGGCCTTTGTCAGCAGCTGGGAAGGATTGCAAGTACATAGATACCAGTTCATTTAGGACCAAACTGTGGTACACTTATTCATGATGAGCAGGAACTTACTCTCCCTGCATTAGTTTTAATAGGAATTCATTAGGAGAAAACGCTGCAAAAGTCCGGTGCTTAGTTGACAAATTGATGCATTTACCAAATATCAAACAGGTCTGCAAAATGCAACTCCAAAACAAAAGTGTCAGATTTCATTGCAGTAGCCAAGAAGGTAAGGTTTCCTGATCTCTTGAGAGGAATTCTCGGCATTGTATGCAAGTTTAACTTTTACCTAACAGTACCCTAGAAACTACAATATTCCAATTTGAATGAACAGCAAGAAAATAGAGTCATGACAAGGGGAGAGCTGAAGACTAGCTCTCTTCCCAGCAGAGAAATACCTCCTGTAATTCTGTTTTACTTCAGTAATGACTTCCTAACAATCTTTTCTCTCTATTTCTCTCGTGTATAAAGAGGAAGATAGACATAAAGAGAAATGTTTTACAGAAAAATCGCTTGACCCAGGCTGCTCCATGACACAGACCCCGGAGAACCTCCCTGGCAGTGAAACACAGGGAGGAAACAGGTGTGGGAATGAGCCACGCACACACTTCCCTCAACAGTGGCCACAAAATTCAGACACAAGAGCCGAACCCCACTCCTGAAGAAGCAATGTCTCTGACATAATATAAAGTGGTGTTTGTGGGAGAACAGCAATAGTGTGAGGAACCTTTGAATAATAAGAGTAGTGGAAGCTAAAGCATATTTCCCTAGAAGAGAGATGGCTAAAGAGGGAAAACAAGTAAAAGCCTGCAGAACCAAAGAATACCACCTGGTAATTCTCAAACTACTCAAAAATTGGTATTGAATTGCTGAGTGCAAAGTACTTCTCTGTCTAATGCAGAACATCTTTGACGTTAGTCTTCACAGAGCTGCTGAACTCTTACGCAGTTGTGTTCACCTGTAGATTATAGAGTGCTTTAACTGTCTTTGATCTGTTGTGTATTTCCACAGAATCTATCAAAACAAGAGCCAATCTACAGCTTTGCCTGCTGTCACTGATCCCAAGTTTTTCATTAATATATCACAAATTGAAGAGTTTCACTTCCATGCATTTCATAAAAGTTGTAAGCCGTTTTTCAAAAACATTCACCTACAGCTTTCTCTTTTGTTGTAGACTGAGACAGTGTGCAGTATGTTTCCTTTCTAGTTATTCTAATCATTCTATAAAGTTTTTATTTTAGACCCCAAGCCAATTTTTATTAGTGATACTGTTTTCTTCTTGTCCAGCATGCTTCTTCAACCAGTATACAGATGCAAAGTCTTCACCTTTTATTTCAAATCGTCCCCATCACCTGTGGAGCATAACTCCTAGAAAATCTGTTTTCTTTGCATATTTTGATTTGTTGAGATCCTCCCAGGCACACACTGACAGTTTTTAAAATCGAAAAAGAGGCAGACCTTCCACACAGATGGTAGTTTCTAAGCCATAACAAATTAACTGACCAAACTGTGTAATATTCTCTGCATTCACTCCCTACATGATGATATTCATCACCCACCCTCTTCCTTCCTCCACAGACTCTCAGAAGATTCACACTATATCCATTTCCAGCACTCCTCTCAGATTCCCCAGGCAAATGCCAATCAAAGCTTCCTTTGTTGGTGATATGTACATTCCTCCATGAGCTATAAAGGGTAAGAATGTCCCAACTTTCTACAGGCTATCATAGGCACGTGCAATATTATTGTCCCATAGTTTATCTTACCATACCCCAGAGAAATCTCATCATCCTGTTTTCTTTATATGGACTACAGATGTCTCAGCCAAGCTTCCTCACCACTGAGTCACCGACCAGGATTGTTTACGTCTTCATAATGAGTCACCTTCAGGATTTGGCTCATTGACAATACATGGGCTGTCGGCTTCAGCTAGTCTCTGTTTTGTCTCATTCTCCTTCATCTTGTCAATGTAGTTGTACCTGTTGGGAGTGTGAATACAAAATGGCTCCCTCCTACTTTTCCTTTTGCTTTCTTTATGCCACTTCATGTCGGCTGATGTCACTTTCTATCTCTAGATTGACTGCTGTTCCAAAACTTTGACTTTCATGTTGTTCCAAGTTCCTGTGCCATAGGAAGTCCAATTCAGGTTTCTTTTTTGCATCCAAGAATATCAGTTGACATGCAAAATTGCTGTATCTTTGGTCAGATATCAAACTACATTTAATATGTGTCTTTCCTCCTCCTTATTTATAAATAGGAATATTGTGAATATTGCAAATATCTAGGATGCTTTAGAAGTCATGTTTCCTTTTTCCATATGATATCTTTTCACTTATTGGAATGTGTAAATGACTAGGAATTCTGCTGGTCCCAGAACCTTCCTTTTTGCGCTATCCATCACCATGAAGGTTCATTTTATGAATTTTCTGTATTTATTAATTCTTTCCCTTTCTAATCACCATGTTTAGTATGTCCACTCAGCACCTAACTCCCCCTTAGATCTAAACTCCTTGCAATCAGTGGCTGGCTGGGCTCCCAGAGTTAGTCAGATTCATTTTCTCTTTCACCTTCAGGCTTTCATGTACTACTTCAGAGCTATTATAGTTATGTTTCCAAAACAACAGAGTAATATTAATATTTTCATTATCTCATTATTTCCTAAATTTATATTGTAAATGTGTTCTTATATTAGTTCCATTCCTTTGAAAGATTAAAAAAAAAAGGATTAAAGTGCTTGATAAAGTCCCTTTAAGAGTCTTTCACAATTCCTTTTTTCTAAAGTGGCATTTGCTTTGTTGCATAAAAAACCTTATGGCAACTAAATTGGGGTGAGAGGTAAAATACTGCCATGAATTAGAAACAGGCTAAGGAACTGAAAACAAAGAGTCAGAATTAATAATCAGTTTTCAAGGGAAAAGGTTAACAGGAAGGTGACCAGAACTGAACCCAGTTTGCCAGGTGAGGGTAGAATATAAAGATGTGAGTAAAAGCATTATTGTGTTTAATTATTACAATCAATATAAATAAATTGTACCTAAATGTTTTGCAACTAAATCTACGCAAATCACACCAAAAAATCCCCTTTAAGATTCAGTCAGTAACTTCCAACATAAACCTGATTTTTACTCAAAACCACAACTTTGATGGATAGAGAAACATGCCCTTATCTTGTTTTTAAATACAGAAGTCATTGTGTGAAGGGCAGAATATCTTTGAAGACTTCCAAATCCTGCATATACAAGACACAGCTATTCTAAAAAGTGAATCAGTTATTTAATTCTTCAACTTTGTCTACTGATCTCAGCTACAGTTTCTTAGACGTACCGAGTTTAACAGACCCACCCACCCAGAAAAAGGCTTTTGTGTCCTCTAGTACCAGTTCAGACTAATGGCCAGCTCTATGATCCTGTTTATTTTTTAATCAATCTAGATAAACAAATCCTTCCATTTGTCATTATTGTTTCTTTTTTTTTAATTAATCCTCTGAGAAGTTACAAATTAAACAGCACTTACTCAACTAAAATGGAAACTTTGTATAATAGTTTCTTTCATAAAGCGCAGATCAAATATAAATTCACATTTTTTGAATATGGAAATACTCGTAGTGATGAAAGTTATACTTAGTACATGTGGAATGTGTGCTTCATTTTTTAAGTGTGGGGTTTTTTTTTAAATAACAACGATGCCAGTGAGCTTCAAGATGATGAAGTTTAATGGGCCCTGGAGCCTGCTCAGATCTAGCTGCCTCAATCCAAATGCTAATGTGCATTCAGAACTGTGTGCAGAAAAACTCAGAGTCTGAAAGACGCATTGCCCTGATGGGAAATATTATTTGTGCCAGTGAGAGGAGCCGCTGGCTGGTTTATGTGATTGAAGGATTGAGAACATTGGCCCACATGAGGTGTAACTTGGTTGTGGATGGGATTCCGCTATGAAACTCTCCCTGATATTATGATTGTTTTTAGAAAGGCCAAGAATAGCACTGTTTGTATTGCTTGAGCTGCCTGAGGTACTAATAAAGACAGCAATCGACACCATGCTGGATTCCAGAGGTGAAGAATGATCTAATAAGAATCTTTTGTTTTCAGATGCTGGACCTCATTTTGATTCTTTTCCCAGTGTGATGCTGGGTAAGAGACCTGCAGTTGCAGCCAACTAGCTGTTTGCACACTCTGACACACACAACCATAAAAGAAAGCAGACTCATTATGGGTGTGACAGCCAATATCACAAATTCTGGAGGTTTTCTATTAATCTGCCATTCAGTGAGGATCTTGATGCACTCCCGCCTTAAAAGAACTGGAAACTTGTGAACTCACACTGTTAACAACCAAACAACAACAACAAAATTCTATTCAGAGTAAGGAAAACACAGTTTACCCTGGACTGGGCTCTGCTGACAATATACGACAAGATAGTCTCAGTCTTGCAGTTTAGCTGAGTGTTATGCTATCCATCAAAATCTGGGATGATACATGACCAAAATGTGGAACATCTGTATATTGTTGAAAGCCTCAGCATAATTTTTAATTAGAAGCTGTGTTTTGAATGTTTTCTCACTTAGTGTGCTAAATAAACCAGCAATTTCAAAAACACAGAACCCAAATTATTTATGGCAAACCAATGAAATCCCCATTCCAAAACCAAAACCAACGCAGCATGAATGCTGACCTCACCTCTGCTACTACAACTAATAGGAAAACTGATCCACTACTTAGGCTGGGCATAGTTAAGAAGATAATAAGTCTGCTTATGAATTTTCCAATTATTTGCTAGACATCTGCCAGGGAGAAGGATGCTGATCGGGATTCTGTTCCCAGGCCCAGTAACAGAGTGCAGCCTCTAAATAAAGCACATGTTAGCATGAAGCCCAACACATAAAAATCGAGAGAGCATGAAAACGGAGAGAGTAACGTGTAAAATGGAAAGAAAGGGTCCGGCTGTATGTGGGGTTACGAACTGTTTCACAAGGAATCGATTTTGTTTACTATTTTGATTAATGGCCTGGCTCTAGAACATGGGAATGCGCTGGTGGAGTCTTCAGGTGACACAAAGAGGCATACATCAACAGACAAGAGGACAAGGAAAACCCACTGAAAGAACTGAATATTTGTGAACTGAAATGAGATGACACTCAGTAGTGAAAATAACAAAACATGCATTAGAGGTTAAGAACTCAAACTCTGATTTGGAAAAGACTTCGTAGAGTCTGCTCTGGAACTACCAGATGACTGCAGGAGGCTACAAAAGCAGTGCTTTCTTAAGGTAACACTAGAAGAAGAGTAGCAAATTCTTGGTGTCCAACTGTACAGACTTTGGGAGACCTCATCTGCAATACTGCATACAATTTGTGTTCAAGAAAAATTAATTCATCAGTAGAACAGGTGTACAGATGACATTCTAGGATAGCCAGAGGAATTAATAATCTATCATGTGAGAGGAAACTAAGAAAATTCTGCTGGTGTAGCCTTATTAAATTACTTTGGGGTGAGCAAGTAAACATCAGAAAAGTAGAATAGTGATATAAGCCAACAGACAGGGCTGGCACAATAATAAGTCAGCAAGCACTGGTCATAAATTACATGAGTCTGGAAACTGAAAGATGGTGTCAAGCCATTACAGCGATAACCTTCTGATGGAAGATCTATTCCAGAATAAAGTGGTGAAAAAACATAACCGCTCTTCAGAAAAACGTAACAAACTATGAAAATACATTGTAGTTATATTAAAGAATTCGAACAAATAAATCAAGATTTTATTTCGTTCCTATGTTTCTGTTTGATAAATTCACCTGGAAAGACAAATGCCCAGCCGGACACAGTTCTCGTATCTAGAGACCCATCAGCTCTCTGAGGAGAAAAGCTATATTATACAAGCAGCTTTCTCATTGTGACAGTGAAGTTGTCTGTAAATGACAGACAGGGGCAAAAGAATAAATAGGCTGACCATTTTCTCTGGGATAAGTACAGACTTGCACCGCAAAGTATGCCACTTTGCCATCTGTACCCAGCTAAAAGTCCATTACCTGTCAGTCATTTTAACCTGGCAAAAGGACGTCTCATGTAAGTTGTTCAAATCTGAGGACCAAAACTGTCCTCAGGCTGTCTAAAGTAGTGCTTGACTAGTCTGAAATGAAGGTGAACTCAACATTAGAGAATCATACTGGTATAACTTGAAAAGTATTGAATTAAGGGTTTCACTTTTTGTTTTATACACTTTTGGTCTCCTTAAAAGGCTCCTAAGGTTCCTTGTAAGCTAACATTAGCTTTCTACTTAAGCTCCTCTGACAAGAAGGTTTCTCAGGTAATTTAATGTCATATAAATGAATATGGCTACACTTAAGCAGGCTCACGGAAAAGGCCTCTAGAAGCATTTTCTTCCAAGTTTACTCGAGTCTGCACGGTGGGATGGATATATGCAGCAAACCTCTTCGAAGAAAACAGAATGCAACAGCCATCATATCTATGGAATAAGATTGTTTAATCCAAAAAGATGCAGAAGAGAAGCAACCAGGATAAAATTATGTTTAAAACAGATTGCATCAATCATAGAAACCATAACACAAGTCCATTTTCTTAGCATTGTTAAAGAAGGGAAGAAAGTAATTCTCATTCCATACATTTTAACATTTTTCTGTGTCTAATTAAAGCAATAGGTTCTGGCTGAAATGTCTGTATTTTCATTTGAACCTCCGAAGAAATTCATCACAGAAGAGCCCTTAGATCTTACTTTGCTAAATTCAAGCAAAGTCAGGATTCCCTCAAAACCCACAGCTCTTTCATAAGCAGTGACTTAAAAATATAAACATTGGCTTGTTTCTGATCCTTTGCACCACTAAGATTTTGTCCTACATGCTCAGATCATTCATTCATTCAAAAAAATACATGCTTAGTAACTGTTCAAAAAGTGGATTAAATCCTTTAACGCATTATTACTGCACTGCCTCAATAAGCCCTTAGTTTACCAAAAAGGATATTTACTGTAAATATGGTACTAGAACCAGCTGCATCACATTTACACAAAAAGAAAACATACTGGATTGTTTAGAAAAAGAGGCATAATATAGTGGCGATTGCTTTCCCCTATACTTCTGAATTAAGAGTTTGAAATACTGTGCTTGAAGTCCCATAAAGCTTGGTATGCCTTGGGAACAGCACTCCTAGCTTAATTTGGGCCAGGCTCCTTTTTCCACTTTGAAGGAACAAAATGAGACTTTAACAGTTCCAGGAGCCTCCAGGTAGTTGCAAACTGGGGGCTCTACAGTATTCACATGGGCAGAGCTCAGCCCATAGTATAAAGCATATTTTAGGAAGACTGACCTTTAGAACAAGATTGGACCATCTCCCCTCCTACATGTGCAGAAACAAAACCAAATCACTTTATTCCCCTCTCTGTCTCCTATATATATTTTAGGAATTATGAGACCCTTCTTGAAGTAATATATGCAAGTGAACTGTAGTTGTGAGATTCATGTATCATTTAGGGATGTCCATGACTCACAAGTCAAAAAAGATAGGCGTTTGGAAAACACAGTATAAGACAGCAAGAGTGCGAAGAGTAAATTAATCATAAATGTTGTGGAGCTATGTAATATTTAGGTACAAAAAGTATTTCCGTACAAAAGGAACAGGAGCCACCCCTCCTCCTCATTCACCCCCAAAACAATAGGGTTTCAAATCCCAGCATGGAGCAATTTCAGAGATTCGTGTCATGCAGAACTATGTAGTTCAGGGCTTTTAGCCAGGAAATTCTGCAAATTTGTCCTCAGATTAAATAGTGCCATGCAACCCAATCACATTACAGTTTTATTTTGAATGCTTGCACTTGGCAATGCCTCTGGCTGAAGATGTCTTGTATTTTTTGGCTCCTGAAGAGTTTGTACTAGAAAAACTTTTTGGCACAATTGGCATCTGCTGTTTAATCTCTTAAAAGGGTATGGAAAAAAAATCCCTTTAGTTGGTCTTAGGTATGCACACGCCTTGAAAGGTTCAAGACTAATTTTTATAACATGAACTAAATACACAGCCTGAACTAACTTCCTATCCAGCCAGGATGATCTTTCTAGATGAAAGATGAGGATGCAGAAAGAATGCTATAAAATTGCATCAGAGAAGAAGCTTACTGTCTGGCATTGCTATGCAGGGGTTAAAGACACGTCTACATGGCAGCCAAGAAGTACGATTCAAAGCTTGTTTGAGGATGTGTGGGCAAGCTGCAACTAGCTGGTCAAGTGATGATAAACGTATAGCCTTAGCAGAGCAAAGTGTGGACTGAAAACTTAATCTGAAAATTTGGACAAATATTTAGGTGGCTAACCTGCACTGAACCCCAAGCTGCTACAGCTAACACTTCAGTCGTAGGATTTATCCTCCTATCGAGCCCTAATGAGTAAAAAAATTCTGACAAGGCTTTCTTCTAAGTATATTACGAATTCAAACAGTGGGAGTGAAATGAGGAATGGGAGTGTTACTGGACCATTTAACCTGAAATGCTGTTTCATCAGTAAAACTAAACTGCTAAGTTTCCATGATACTGGTTCTTCTAGCAAAATCTTTACCTTCTCTAATTTCTTGTTGCAGTTGCTGAGAGGTATTTGGTAAGTGTTCCTGGCCTGGAGTTTTTCATGAGAAATTTCAGACGAGAGTTTAGACGTGCTCTTCCTTAATTGACTGGATCCATAGACTGAAAAACAACCTTGAAAACCTGGAATAATAGTGCCTGCTTGCTTCAACAGACCCACCCATGATTGTGTGCTTTAATTTTTCAACAAGATGTGGAGGTAGGGCCTGAGGAAACCCATAAAAATGTTTGGTTTGGCTTTCTGGCAGTTTTCCCCAGCTAGAGCGCATGAAAAGCACTGAGGATGCAAGATCCTGCTAAGTTTCCATCGCGCGCCTGACTCGAACACCACAGAACATTCTGTACATCCCTGAGCAGGGGATCGTATTGCTCCGCTCACCCTGGGGACAGTAACAAGCAGCAGCAGCAGCAGCAGGAGGTCATCAACTGGAAACTGGAAACCTGCCATCTTTTAATTATTTGCTCTCTACTTCATAGTAATCCTATTTAAAATCCTATATAACGCAAGGTCAGATTTGCTGTACAAGCTCAGATAATGCCAAGCCAAATTTTTAATCATGTAATTAGCCAGCAACACCTTTTTAGATGGAATAAATATCAACTCCTCATTAAAATTAGAGAGAATAATATATAGCCAGGTTCTGCCCTTTCCTATTCTTAATCATGGTCCAGATGAACAAAAATGTTTCCCAACTGACTCTGAATTCAAGAACCACTTTGTTTTAACTAGAGACAACTGCTTTCTGCACAACTTAACTCGGATTTAGTCTCAAGTTCCATGTAGACAGTCTCTCAGATACCAGAACCAAATTCTCATTCCTCTTACACCCTATGCAAAGGTATTTTAAGCCACTCCAGTTTTCAGTGGTTCTAACCAAACTGCTTTGTGAGCAATCACTGGATGCATTTTAGGAGCAAATAATGCAACCTCACACAAACTTTACACAAGAACTTAAAGCAAAGGATACCAAAGGCATCAAAGTCATATCGTCATTTCACAGACTGTTGCAGAATTCAATAAGAAAAATTAAGTGTTACTTAGTCACGCAGCAAATCAGTTCCCAATTCAGGAGCAGAACACGTGTCTCCTGACTACTAATCCAATAGCATGGAGGAAAATTTTGTCCTCGTCTGGATCTAAAAGGAAGATTTCTCACATCTGGTCCCTTTCCCACTTCTACCATCATACCAGTTCACTACTTGTTCAGGATGCTGAGTTGAAATGTGCTCCTTGCTGTGGCATTAAAAAAAAAAAAAAAAGAGAGAGAGAAAAAAAAGCAGTAATTTACAGTTGGTGGCCTTATATTAATACAAATTAATAAAGTTCTTCTGTAAATATGCTGCAGTATATTGTGTAATATAATATAATCCTAGAAATCTGAGCCCTTGCTACAGCTCTCTGCTATTAAATCAATGCCAAACAGTGGGGAAAAACTGCCAACCTTATGTGCAAATTATGAAGTGTGTAGATTCACAAGATTCTGCCTTATTGACAAAAGTAAACTCTTTTTGAAATAGACTGATTTAGATAGCCGATTTCTTTAAATACATTTATTTTACCTTGCAGGCGTCATCCATTTGGGCAGGAAATTAACTTTTCAGCCAGTGATCTTTTTCGCAACACCTCTTAAAATGATATTTTTGTATGGAATGCTAGCAAGAATAGCTCTGTATAAACACACCCCAAGAATAAGTTTACAATTCCTGACAATACCCCAAATATTTCAGTAGGTGCAGCAGAGAATACAGGCCCTTGGCATTGAGTCAGAACTCCAAGTCCCAACTCACAAAACAGCACAGAGCTGCACACATGATTTGGCAGGTCTGGGGCGTAAACCTCGCTCCGAAAAGGAAGACGGGCAAGCAGCCAGCCTTTCAAGAACTACCTCGGGCCACTGAAGATCTCCCAGCTCTCAGCCTGGACCTTTCGTCGACCACTGGATCATCCCTCCTCGACAGAGGATTCCATTCTAATGGCATGTCTTGGGGGATTTCTCTCAACACTCTTCTCACTCTTTAAAGATCAACTCTTTAATTCCACTCCTCTCTGCAGGATCCTGCTCTTCCTCATTTACCCACTCTGGGGGAAAGAGATGAGTTTGAGGCTTCCCAGTCTTACAACAGGAGATTTCTTTCTCAAACTTACAACATTCAGACCTATTTATCCAACCTACTGCAGCTTAACAACCATGACATGTCGCATAAGTGTTGCCAGGGATGAACAGGATTAGTAAATAGGGAGGACAGGGAGCTTTTTCCTAACGTGTTCTCAGACAGGGGCAAAATAGAAGCACTTCTACACCTGGAAATGATCCCACACCAAATGACTCTCCTAGCTCATCATCATCTCAACTCTTCACTCAGTTTAAAGGATATTTCTCATTGCACAGGCTGCGTCTGTGACAGGTTTGTCTCAATTTTGTAATGGAAGCGTTCTCTGGAAAGAGTTGACCATTATTTTTCCAAAAAGTGACCGAATGGAATATGTTAATATGCTCATGAAAAGTCGTTCTAGTGAAATGCCCCCCTCCCCCCCGCTTCATTTGCCATAAAACAGTATGGTTTTGGTAAATGCTGTCAGTTGTTTATTTTAGGAAAAAAAACAGTTCTCCACAAGTCATTTGTAAAACCAAGAGGCAGTTCAGGTTTCAAAATTTGTGGGAAGTTTTTGGTATTTATTTCC
Source organism: Dromas ardeola (assembly GCA_013398915.1). Classification (NCBI taxonomy): domain Eukaryota; kingdom Metazoa; phylum Chordata; class Aves; order Charadriiformes; family Dromadidae; genus Dromas; species Dromas ardeola. The sequence continues at coordinate 397,272 of VYZM01001229.1, read as the reverse complement.
ACACTTCCCATAAAAGCTTTGATACTTGTATACATTCTTCCTCTTATTTCTTATTAATAAGCAAAAGCAATGACATAAGTAATTGCTAAAGATTCAGCACATAAGACCTTAAACAATTCTATACCTAAAGAAAGGGAAAAGGAATGTAAACACTGACAAAGTGAGAAAGCAGCTATAGCGTGTTTTACCAGCGTCAATCCTAACAGAGTTTTCACTTGTTCCACTGAGAAAAATAGATTTCCTCATCATCCTTTCTTAGTTTTAACACATTTGCCAAAAGGATTCTTTTCATACTAGAAAACCACCTTCATTTTTCTTATATAGTGTACTGTAAAACCACCTATATTTAGTATCCGGAATAAGTCTGTATTCCATGCAAGAAACTCTAGTCTCTTGAGAGAGACTTTTTTTTTTGGCAGATTCCAAAAGATGTAAGTGCGTTCTAAAATTTTTCTTACCAACAAGTGCAACAAACACACATGACGACACATATGAACTGACGCTGCTTATACCATGTGGTGACCAGAAGTTGGTAGATAAATAAAACAAGCCTAAAACAAACATAAGAATCTGAAAGGAGAGAGAAAAAATGAAATGCACAAGATGCCCGGCAGGCCAAGAATAAGACACGATGGCTATATCTATACTAGTAACTTTGGCATGCCGGAATGATCCGGGCTTCTGTGAACAACTGGAATATGACCATATTATTAAATTCCCTCACCCTGCAAGCACGGGGCTCCATGGAACATACGATTTGGAAATGGTCAGCAGTGTGTGCCGACTCCTGCGCCGTGCACAGAAATTGTCTGGCAGTATGGAGTGGCCCATGCCTAAAACCACGGTGGGGCAGCTGTAGCAATTCAACAGTACAGTTGGTCAAATCCCAGCAACCAGGAACATTGTCTTGACTTAGGAGTATGGATGCAGTCGGTGAAGCCACAATGATCATTAATAATAGGTGCACAATGCCACCCTTCTGTTTCTGTGGAAAACGCTAGCAAAGTTTCAGAAATACGGTCCGTTGCGTTACTAGTTCTCTATTTTCTCTTTATTTACTATATTCTGGGAAAAGGGCAAGTCAATGAAAAATTGTCTTCTGAATCAATGGAATCATTGGAGAGGAAACAATAAACAAAGGAAGCAGAATTGAAATGAGAGTTAAAGATGTCGCTTTTCAATTTTCTCCAGGGCTGCCCTGGAAAAGGTTATTTTTAGGATTATCTTTGTAGCCCTATGTAGCGCTTGCATGCCTTTGCTGCCTTCACAGTTATATATTAAATGTATAAGTACAAAAAAACCCCAGAGGTTTCTTAGGCATTCCTTTGCACTTAAGGTCACGAGTTTTCTTAGCTATCTCCAAAACTTTGGGATTATTACAGCACTTGAGTAGAAATAACTTTTTTTCCTTTTAATCTTATATCACAAGGTAGATTTAGCAAAAGTCATTTTACTGGTTAGCTAAAAAAAGTAATGTTGGATTTTAACTTACGGTTATGTCATTAGGAATATATATTTCAGGGCTATGACCTTACAGCTGCAAAATACAGAACTAGTTTTACTTCACAAGCATTTGTCCAAACATTTTCTTTCATTTTGATCCAAATAGTTTCACACCCACTGAGTTAGACTTTGACTTTCAGGTTCGAGCAAGCTGAAAATTTCAATCAGCTCCTCAGCTAGAGTAAATTGGTGTAGCTCTGCAACGGAGCAAAATATTGACTTCAATGGAGCTACACCGATTAACACCGGGTGAGGATCGGATCCTGATCAAATTGAAACTCAATTGAAATTGCTGTGCTTCACCTGGTGTTTATTCGCACCTCACATCAAAACCATGCAAAGCTATGAATTCTGCATGATTCTGATCCAAAGCCACACACCATATATGCTTAAAATTGAGTTCAGGTCATTCAGGAGTTCCACAATGCTAAGGAAATCTTTTGATAAATATGGTTTGCGTTACTAGTTTGTAACAAAACTCCACACCAGGTGACTTTTGTGTGGTCTGGTGTTTCATTGTGAACATTTTGCACTGCTCTAATGAAACATGATTTCTAAGACAACTAGGGGATAAAAAAGAGTTTCTATTCAATGTTTTACCTGCAAGTTCTGCAATATGCACACAAACTGTGGCCACAACATTAAACTCCTAAGGTCTAAAATTTGAAACCTAATTCTTTATTAAAGCACCTAAATAATGCCGGTGTGATCTTCTAGCAATTCTGTGCAGTGGACTGCAGCTCTCATTATCGGTAGAACTGCAAGTCAAAGCACTTTGCCTTAGGTCTTTACATAGTCTGGGATTTCATCAGAGTTTGTAAAGGGATTGAGACTCACTTTTCAGACGTATTTATGCAAAAAAGTACCTGAAAGTGCAGGTGGCCACCTAGGGCGAGATCCAGTGTAGGCACTGGGCTCTTTAGAAAGGGACGGAAAAGACCCTGGTGTGTAGAGCTCACTCAGTATTGGCCAAGACGTAACACACTGACAGCAGCCCTTTCACTCTCTCTGGAGCTTTGGTGGCAGACACAGCTCTGGGCATGTGGGATCACGAGCCTGGAACATAAGGTTGCTTAACCTAGACAAAAGTACTTGCATACGCTCACACATTTATTGCATGTACACGAGTCTGCTGCCTTGCCTTTTCCATGCAAGAAATGTGTATGCCACATGCAAAGCAGGCCAGATGCCTCCAAGAAGCTTTGAACTTACTGTATTTGCCCTGGACAGCTGACTTGTGCATGTGGGGTAGATTTGATACGCACAGGCAAAATGCACGTCTGGGATTTCTGGATTGCTCCAGATGAAGTTTCGGTAGAAAAAGAAGATATATCGAGGGAAACTGTGACAAATGGCAGCCTCATGTTAGTGAGGCTTACAACAATGCTTACCACTTCTGTCACTGTCCTTAGCAGAAAAGGACAAAGACAAGACAAGGGCAAGTATTCCCATCCAGATGAGTCCACAATGTGGTGGGCAGCCATAGATCCTTTCAGGTGAGGTGAGTATAGTATGTGGGTGCTTCTCCGTGGGAGAGCTCCTATATTCAGCCCTGCCATGCTGAGCCTTTCAGAAGAGATGAGAGAGGAATGTACTAATTGATACTTCTGGTGAAGCTTTGGAGGACGATAAGCACCCACCTGCTCAGAGTTAGATAGATGCAACAATACAGACAAGCAAAATTCTAGCCACATGGAAAAATTAAAGTCTATGGTGAGAGGCCACCTGAACTTAGGCAATTCTAGGGTTAGATGGCACTGAGACAATTTCCAGGTTTCATGTGGCTTGCTTCCATGCAACAAATTCCCTAATCTTTTCCTGAATGTAGCCTATGATACATTGTGTAGGATTTAAGAACAGGTAAGGTACGGATAACTTCAACAGGGAAGTTCCTTACACTCCTGCAGTGTTGTTACTGTGCCTTTCCCGAAACACTGCCATCTTAACGTGGCTGAGCTCTGCAGGATCTGTTTGTACATGCACCTCACTAAGCCACTTCAACTCAGCACTGCTTTCTAAAACACGTAATCTGGCACAAGTCTGAACTCCTCATAAGGCACAGAGCCAAGGCCATCTTAAAAATCCTTATTGGGAGAGGAAATGTTATATTTTATATATAGTCCAAGGTTTTTATCACTCCCAAAGTATAGGACACCTGAGGGAAACCCTTTCCTAATCTGCAAAACTTTGAATTTAAGTATTCCATCTTTTACCAAAGTGACAAGCTATGAAAATCCTGCGCATTCCTATCTCTTCATTTAAAGATGTATCAACATGAGGTTCATCAGATGAGAGCAGACAACCAAACAGCTGCATTATTCCCCAGCTACCAATAAAGATAAACTCCTGAGAAAGGGCAAACCAAGGGACTCAGTCCATGGACTTCTACCCTCCAATGCCTTTCAGATAACCCTGTGTGGCTCCTTTACTGAGATTTTCAGATACGCTCTCTGGTATCTTTGAGAATCTTGTCCTTAGCACCCAATTCCCATCGCATCCTGGCATTCAGTGGGTTTAACTGTAAACATTCACATCCTGGCTTATACGCTGCTTGGTTCCATATTATTACAATACTTTGAAAATCTCCAATGGTGCTCTGACCATTAAGCCAAGCTGTAAATTAACTAGATTGGATTAGCATTTTCCTATAGGGAAACAGCAAGCTGCTTTATTCAGTATAAGGGCTTACTGCTGGAATGATTCTTTAGTCATGAAGACAAGAATGTATTATACTCAACAATGGTACAGATGCCTAAACAAAACATTATAATAGGTCACTCATTTCTCCTGGAAGCATCTCGTGCTCTTTGGATAGTAGCCATACTGGTACTTGACTCTAACTTCCACTGTCTTTCACAGAAGAGACTGATGCAGGAACTGGGAGATGACAAGATAAAATATCTAAGCTTTCCCCATTGACATTTCAAAATGAGAGAGAATGGAGAGAACGCTTCCTCTGTCCCTTGGGAAAATTAGTCCTGTTATTGCCAGCACCAAAACCTTCATCTTCTTCTGTGATCTAGCGTAAAGTACTTCTCTGGATAGAAATTACTTGATGAAAATATTTATTTCCAAAGGCTTTCTATTTTGGGTCTTCAGTGTGTCCATTTACAGCACAGGAGAGCTCTAAAAGTTTTCCATAGTACAGTGTTTAATTTTACTTAGGCTACCATCCCTTCCCAGTCCCGTAAAAAGATTTACATACAATAGATCACAGAGACCATAAACTAAAGACAAAGACCTACACAATGCTGTTGAGGTAATCCTTTGTGCTCTGCACATACCAGTGCTGTATAATATTTGAGGAAAAGCACAATAAACTATTTCAGACATCTGTTTTTAAGGTTGCAGAACACTACAATGTAAAAAGCAGATGCTACAAAGCACTCACATTTCCACCAACTTCAAATGATCCTGGATATTCAGTGGAGAGCACCAAACCGAGTAACTGCTCTCCCAACTGACAACAACAGTATGATGTTAAATGAGACAGATTCATGCTGCCAGTACGTTGTACTGTCATGATTTCTTTGCTCTCCATATGATGAAATAGGTGGTAAGCAGAGTTTGACAACCGTGCGTTTGCCTTATCATATTCACTGCTAATTCCACTATCAGGTGCTCTTTCAGATTTCAGTGCCCTGTTTCAAAGAGCTCAGCATCTGCTTATTCAAATTTACACCACTATCTCTAGTCAATAGGCAGCGTGAATTCTAAATAAAAGTGCTTACTACAGCTATAGCTCTGTGATTTCATCCAATATATTAAATACTTTATCAAAAACTAATTCAGGGATCATTTCATAATGAAGCTGAAACAAAGCAGCTTTCAGGCAGCTGCTCAGCATTCCTCCTTCTGCCTTGTTTTCTTTTCCGTAAATGAAAGGAAACAAAGGTTCCTGTTTGTTCTCTAAACCTCCTGCCCATAGCACTGCATCCTCCACTGCAAGCCAAAAGCACAGCGGCCATCAGCAGCATAGCTGGCCTTGGTGAAAGCCAATGCTTCACTAAAGTACATTGTTCCTTTCAGGCAAGTAAAACAAGTGCATTGTATCACCTCCCCAACTTTTAATAGTCACTCAAATTCTATGTCATCTCAAGTAGGATGTTTAAAAAGCCTTCTCAAAGCCCACATGTGCAAATGCTGGAGAGCACATCGAGTTGAGGGTGACTTGTGTATTTTTGATCCGAAGAGGTCTAATTTTCCCTTAGTGAGAAGGAGAATCCCAAAACCCTTCAGCTCCAAGAGACTTGCACAGAGTTCAAAACTGCTTTTTTTGTCTGCTACCACTTTCTGCCATCTTTTATATACTCTGGATCTTCAGTTTGTGCCTCATGACAAAGACTCCTGCAAAGTACTTCAGGACTTTGTGAAGGCACTCTACCACCTACAAAGCAAAGATGGTCTTCAGCTCCTTTGCGGTATATGGCTCAGTAGTAGGCTTCCTGCCAGAGCTGTGCATAGTGGTCTTAGAGCACTCCAGATCCCAGTAGGAAAACATTTTGGGGTTGTTGTGTTTAGTTTTGGGGTTTTTTTTCTTAAAGGCTTCTGAAGTATCTTCTTGAAAGAGGGTCTGGCTTATGTTTTCTGTACTCAGAGGAAGTGTATAGAAAAAAGCAGCAAAAACTAGAAAAATAAAGCAGTAGCCACCATATACCTAACCAGATGCAAAACATATTGTATTTTCTTTCTTTTAGCTATCAAAGAAAACCTGCCAGTGTCTCTGCTTGTGCAGAGTCAGTGAACAGCTGTTTGCAGACCGTGGGAAGCCAAGGGCCTGCATATTGTGGTCCTTCAGCTGAGGATTGTAGCATTTACCAACAGCCTAGGTAATTATGTTTGATTCGCCCTTGTTCTGGGGCAGGTAAGTGCCAATCTAACATCTAGAATGAGCACAGGTCACGGCAATACCCTGGGTAATTTGGTAGTAAAGAAGAATGCGCTTTACAGCCTGCCCTCAGGGCTTGTCTTCTGGACAGTTAAATGACTTGGGACTTTATAAAAGACTTCTGTATGAGTTTTGCTCTGAGAACATGCTTAATCCACCCACATTCTGACGACAATACACCAGTATGGGGACAGATCTGGCTGCTGCCCTGTTCCCCCCACTTCCTCCCATGCACATGCTCCTGGTCAAGAGCAGCTTGGAGGCAAGGGCAGTATACAAAAGTTTTCTGACCAAACTTACCACTAGTGAGACCTGTTTTGATAAAAAAGTAAGAATAATCCAGACATTCAGCTTAACACCGGGCTAGCCTGAGAAGGACCCAATGTCTTTATGACCAATTATGGTCAAAGAAGCTTTTGTTTTGATAATAGTGGGTTTGACGATATCTGTCTTCAGAAGGAGGATGTAATGTTTCCTACATGACATACCTTCTGTATTGTGTCTTGTTTTCCTGTGTTCTCTGTTTTCCAGGTTCTATTTGCCTCTCAAATCTTTTCTTGGGCGATATCCCATTTTTGTTTCATTGCTTTTTGTCCTTAGAATAGCAGATCATTTATATTATGTGTTGGAAAAATGTTCGGTTTATGGATGTTCTGTCTGTCTCCTGTGCTAAGTAGCACATGAATGAATATAGCAATCTGATAAAATTGAGACTAAAATATAAAGAACCCTCTTAAATATCCAACATAAGTAAAAAAAAAAAATTATTAAAGAGACCTTAGATGGTTGGCAATAGGTTTTTTCTTGCTCAGTGTAAGTATATCTAGCGCTCTGCATGGTTCGTTATGAACATTCATTTATATGCCAGACAGGGTATTTGAATATAGGTTTTTCTTTGTTCTCCATCCTAGGTATTTTATATTCATACAGGCTATATCCACCCAAAGTAAGGACAGGAAAGTGGGGTGCTCACCTACACATTCTGGAGGAGAAAAGTCAAGTATGCCCGGCTCCTGCCAGCTGAAGCTACTTCTGCTGTGCCCAGAGGAGGTGCTGCAGGTTCATTGTGGCTGCTGAACAATCACCACCAGCTGGAAGGAGCTGGTTACTAAGAGTGGCACGACAAAGAGCAGAAGTTGTGCCCAGCGGCCAAAACGCGTCTAGCTATCAAAGCATCTCGCTGCAGTTCTGTCTCTGCAGGGTACACTCCAGGTACACAGACACTTTGCATGCAATGGCAGAAAATCTGCATGCTGCAGGATGCATTTCAAAGTTCACGCATGTCTTTGCCCTGGAAAAGCATTTGTTTTTTCTCTATGTTACAAGCCTCTCAAAAGAGGTAAACTTTTACCACTGCCAAGTATCAGAGCAGATGATACAGCCTTTACTTGAGCAGAGAAAAGAGAAGGGCTGCACAGCCACATGGATGCAGCCATGCCATGGGACAGTTGTGTATGCCATCCAGCTAGTGCTTATGGACGGATTTCTCCAGAACATCTCTAGCCATGTCATTAAATCTGTGTCCGATCGCACTCGGTACAGTGTGGTCTGGACTGAGTAGGGATCCTTATTTCTACACAGTTAAAATCACAGATGCTACTTCTTTTGGAGGCAAATATGGACATCTCAGTAAAGAGGATGGTTTGTTAACCAGTGAAGGTGAATATATCCCTGCGACAGTAATCATTCTACATGGAGCAGACTTGCATGAATGGGAACTGTTGGCAGTTCATTTCTGTTTGAGAACCTGTAAAAGTCAAATGAAGCTGCAGTCAGGCTTTTTGGTGCTCAGGCACCACTTCTTACCATTAGCTCTGGGCCCTGCCCTCACTTTCTTCCCAGCGTGGCCAGACTGGCCCTGGCATGCTCTCCCTCTTGAGCCACTGGCAGCTTCTTCCAGATGTTTCCACTACAGCTGTCACAGCCCAGAAACCTGGGCAGCACTGGTAGCACATGAGACGCAGGCATGTTTGTACCCATGTGGCATCCTTTTTTTATTGCTTTTATTGAACACTTCTATATAAAGACCATATTTGTAGGAATCAAGTTTCATTTCTGAATAATTACATATATGAAAATGAACGGAGTAATTGAATTCCAATGAATAATTCAAGCAGCTGTAATATTTGAATCTATAATCTGCCAGAGTGTTATATGATCTTATTTCCATTTGATTCCTGAGAGGAAGTGCCTTACAAGCACTGGTACATAAAGTTGTCTCTAAACACAGACACCATCCGTCGTAAATGTTTAATGTCCAATCATGAATTACAGCACCTGTTTTAAGTGATCAGCTACTAAAGGATATATAAAAAAAAAAAAGAGGACGGAAATAGGGGTTTCTTTCAAGGAAGATTATTTCCTGCTGTTGAATTTCTACATCTCAATAAAGTGCCAAATTCAGTCTTTGTTCTTGCAACATCTACTGTGCATATAGCTGAAAACTGAAACAAAGATCTTAGCATGGAATTTCAGCTACAACACCAAATATCTCAACCTCATTTTGCATGCGCAATGATTTAAAGCCTTGGCTCTATGTATACATGTGATATACTACAAAACAGGGCCCACAAACCTTTGTTCACATTGTCAATGATTTTTTCATCAATCTTGTCTACTATTACAATTGGTTTTAGCATTCCTGATAATTTGTAAAATACCATTTTTATTACACACACTCATATTCACCTGCAAAAAATATATTCCATGGATCCTCTGTGAAAAATTCTTTCTAATCAGGATAATAGTTTAAGAGTTAAGTAAGTGACATGCAATGAATAACGAAGAGTCAGCAACAAGTGGTAAAAGTCAGTGCCTTACTAAAAATAAATAAAATACAGAGGAAAGTAAAAATAATAGGATATAACAGAGAAGGGGGGGGGGGGGGAACACCAG
>VYZM01001229.1:369775-387968 GCA_013398915.1 Dromas ardeola | reverse complement strand
GGGGGGGTGGGGAACCTCACAGACTATTTTGGAATGATTCACATGCAGAAAAATGGGGAAAAATTCACAGTGGATCTGTTTCTCAGGGAGTTTAGTCCAAGTCTCACTGGCAAGAGTGAAGAGGCAGACTTCAGAAATATGAAGCAAGGAGAAAGACATAAAAAAATGGAGTGAGGGGAAGGACTTCGTGCCACTTTTTCCTTTTGGCCTTTATATTCTACACACATTTTCCTTACCCTTACTCATACTTGTTCGTCTGGGGGAAATGTTGGGATTGGGAAGTGATCCATGAGAATGAAGCAGCTTGAAAAGCATTATATTAGTCTGTGGAATAAGTAATACTTCAACCAAGTGAAGTAATGGAAACGGCTTCACCCAAGTCATTTAAAATTGGACTGAATAAGGCACTGGAGATTATGCTGAAGGGAACAATTCTGCATTGGCAGGAGTATGGACAAGATGACTTAATAGATCTAGTGTCCATGTGCCAAATCCTGAGATCCGGATCCAGTTTTTATTACTCTATCGTTACTAAAGTTGAACTTCCATTCACGTTATTGGGAGCTCACCCTGACACAAGGGAAAAATAACCAAGAGCTTCAGGATTTATGCATAAAAACACGAATAAAAACTACTTCCGTATCATTTTAAAACTTAACTTGCTACATAATAATTATAAAGTTTGAAGGCAAAAATTATAGATCTATATAGAGCACTCCTTGAATTATTCCTAACACCCTGTCCAAAAAAGTTGCACAGAAATTATCTAGTTTAACTGGTTAAGACTCACCAGAACCTTTGATCAGTGCTCACTTGAAATAAGTCTCTGTGTGCATGTTATGCTGCTCCTGAAAAGGGTGAAAATATCTGTGAATAAAATATTGCGATGAAAATTAAAGTTTAAGTATGCTTTGCCATTTAAGCATTGGAAGGTTATCAAAAGCTGTTATTAAAAAGCACATAATGTAAATACAAGCAACAGCATTTTTCGCTTTTCTTCATTAAATATCAGTGGGGCATTTCAATGTAAATGATAGAAGATTCAGGCTAAATGGAGTCTGTTTTCCTTGGTGTAAAAATGTGTTTAAAAGGATCAAGGCTCTTCAGAGATCGTGCTAAATTTTTATTTGTTTTAGTTTTAAAACAAAATAGTACGAATTAAACCAAAATTATTCCAGAAATGCTATTAACACATTTAAAATGAGAGAGCTGAGGGTGCTCTGGGGACAGAGATCTGTATGTCCTTGTATGTACACAAGGGTTGGTTTAGATGCCGTTAAATAGCTCCAATTTTCACTTCATTCCCATTCACACCAATACCTGTCGTCCACTAAGATTATTCCTGACTTAGTAAAGGTGAATCAGTTCTCTCTGGCACACTGTGGAATGATCATAGACAGAAAAATCAAAGGCCACATTGAGTGTACTGGGAAAAAAAAGCAGTCAGAAAGATAGCTGAGGTAGCAAGTTCTTTATTTTGTGATGTACAGAGATATACCTTAGTTATACTAAAGTGAGAACCTCCCAATATGGGGAGAGGATTGGAAACTGTAGGACAGTGGAATGTCTTCCCTTCTAATAAAAAAAAGCATGTCAAAATTTTGTTGGAGTCTCAATAAAGATTTTTACACTATACTGAAAATTTTCAGAGAAACTTTCCAAAATTTCTGTTTCGGATTTCTTATTTGTGCTTATACTGAGCACTAGTCTGCATGAAGGGATGAGATTTTTCCCATATCTTTCTGGAGTAAGGTTATTGCCCAGCACTATAAGGCTACAAAAAGTTATGTGTGGGGTTTTTTTCCCCCTTTTCTTTTTCTAGATCTACACTGGGGCTGTAGGAAATCTGGCATATCATCTTTAAAAATATCACTAAATCAAAGTGAAACTCATCAGTGAGCACATCCAGATACGGGAGAAAGAGCTGCTGCCTTGCAGCAGCTGGAGAAGAGATGATGGCGATGAATTAACCTTGGAGGGATTCAGAGTTGGCCCCTGGGTGTGCAGACAGAACGACGTGTAGCCTGATCCTGACCTTAGCCCTGTCCAGATGAAGACATAAGCGGGAGGTCCCCTTTTCTAGAAGGTAAGGCTTAGCTGGCGCAGCCAGCTGTATGGCTCCTAGCCACATGGGTCAAAGAAGTTTCTGAGGCTAAATAAAACCAGATAGATCTGTCAAGTCTGAGCCGTCAGTGGGACTCAGGCACTGGCTCCTCCCTTGCACGCCCCTGCAAGTGAGGACACATTTCATAGCACAGTGCGATGCTTTTTCCTTCGTGGTCCTACATGTCCCCCTGTCAAGGGCACAGCATTACAGCTCCAACATATCAAGAGAAAGAGAAAGGGAGCAATGCCCCCTGCCATGTCCCAAACTCAGTAGAAGTCAATCTCTATCTGCAACTTAGCCTCACCTGAACTAAGTCCACCCACGTAGGACGCAGTTCCTGCCTTTCACTGGAACAAGCCCATTTTGCCGGGTCTTGGCTGGGCTCGTTGAAAAACTATCATCCCATGCCAGAGACAAAAAGGTGTTGAAGAGGCTGAGGAGAAAACACAAGTGGTCTGACATTGCTGCTCTGACAGAACAAGCATTAGGCAGCTAATATCGATTGCACAATTTTAGAGGAGAGCAAGGGCTGCTTCAATTTGCACCACCTACCTAAGCAGCTGTGGTTGGTTGACCATGGGCATGGGGAACAATGACAGAAGATGTGCAGAGATAGATATTGTTAATATTGTATTATTCCACTAGTACTTGACGAAGACCGAAGCATGCATCAGGTCTCCCCCCAAGCGGTTCAAGCATGAGACAAAAAGAGTAATTGCTGCCTAGAGAGGTTACGATCTACACAACGACCAGAACTACTGCAGGCCTCCCCATCTTTAGCTGTACCCTGTAGATGCATCTGATTGCTTGGCCCATCATTATTTTTCAAGCAAATAAAATGTCTTTCTGCTTCTTTGGGAATGGAAGGCATCACTTTCACAGTATGCTTCATCTGGAACTGTATTTAAATGAACTCAAGAGAGCATATTCTATATAGGCAATACAAAATCATGTGTGATTTTTTTTGTTGTTGCTTCAATAAACAGGGCTTGAGTAATGTCAGGGTTTATGGCTTTCATTTTATTTGGAGGCACTACTTTTTAACGGAAGCAGGAAGCAGTCCTTGGACACAGTAAGTCACAACGTATAAATAGCTCTACTGAGAGTATAACAAAGGCTCTTTTGTGCTTTTTTACCAGTAGAGCCAATCATATATGCAACTTAGTAACATAAAAATACCTCATCCCTACTTATGACACCTCTACCTTATAAAAAATTATTAAGACATCCATTTAGAATTTCTTCCAAAAGCCCATTATTTTCTGTGCATTGCTTAGAGGAAGTCACACAGAAGTTGAAATTATTTTCTTTAATAATTGTAGAGAAATTAAAGAGATTTGCTGTCGTCTGATTACTAAATAGAGCATACATTTAATTCATCTTGAATTGGAATACATTTGTGGAAATACGCTTCTCCATATGGTTTCATATTTATTTCTGCAAGGTGAATACAGTGACAGGATTTTTTCAAATTAGACTATCCAATTTTTTTATTAAATCAAAACCAGTAGAGTTCCTACTTAGCAAGCATTCTGGACCTCATTTTATGCCATTTGAAGGAGGTCTGAAGTTTATTGGACTTTAAATACATCCTTTTCGCCATCAAGGGTCTTTTAAAGGATAGTTTAATCTGTATAATTTACATTCAGGAATTTCATTTTACGTGCCAGGCTTTGGGACTGTCAAATCCTTCGACTTTTCATTCTTATCAAACATAATAAAGCGATCATATATAACCAGGAGGATGTATTTTTTTTTATTTTTATCCAAATGCCATTTTCAAATCCAATTTCGGTCATACAGGATGCCAATTTTGTACAGTTAGGAAGTTAGACGGGTTTTCCAAAGAAAGATTATCAGTAGTAAGTATAAACATATGCCAGTTCATTAACTCTTTAAAAATATCCAGCACATCAGACTTCATTCTCTCCTACATATTCAAATAATGCAGTAGGTCCTATTTGAGGGTCTGTAAGGTCCTGATAAAAAGACTCCCAAAAACAGTGGAAATCTTTTGCTTTCCTAGCAGGGTTTGTACTTAGGCAAACTCCAATAGATCCAAACATTTTATTGAGTGGGTTTGATCACATCTTGAGGTTTGGGACAGATAAGGGCCCCGTGCAGCCTATTCCAGCCACTGGTTAGAACAGCTTCCAGTGAAACATCCTCCAGCTGCTCCATAACTTAAAGAGTTATTACGTCCTACTTAGAACCAGAGACTGAAGCTAAATTTGCCTGTTGTCAGTCAATCATTCCCTCTTCTCCCTCTCTCCTGCAAATGTAATACTCCATTTTTACCTGTCTAATAGAATAAGCTTATTCCCATTTTGTTAAAATCAATACAGCTTCTACACAAGGTGTTGATTTGCATTTCTTAATCACGAATATTTTTTTCCACTGTTACGATCGAGCTTAGGAAGTATTTTTTTCTCCCTGTACTTTGAGAAAGAAAGATTCTTTTATTTTCATCTCTAGGAGCAACCAAATCTAAATCCATGCTAATCCCTAAAGTCAAGTAAATTCTAACAACTCCTTAGAAGCAGTACTAACATTACCAATTACTTTCTTCCTCTGGTTAGCGTGATGCAAATTGATACAGACCAATGAAAGTGGGTTTGATTTCCCTGTGCAAATGAATTAGTTGGTACACCAAAAATCAGTAACATACCCACCTTGTATTATGTGCTAAACATCTTACTCCTTGTATACACAGAATATTTTAAGATTAATAAAGTATTCATATATTTCTTGCACTTGTTGAAAAAGTGATTCTGTTTGTAGTGGAGCTTTGTAGTCTAATGGGGATAGATGGGGATTCTGCCAAATCCAATACACAACTCCCATTAACATAAGCAAGGTGAAGTTTTACTGTTATCTATCGTTAAATAGAAGTTATGAGGTAGAATTTCTTATCTCATGAACATGAATATGCTTGGACATACAGAAGGAGGACAATCCCTCCTTTCCTCAGGCTTCAAACAGAAGGAAAAAGCGCTTGAGGAGTCACTTATTGCTGGTTCTTCAAGCAATTGCTACATCATTAAATCAATCTTTTTTTCCCAATCCCTTTTTCTGCAGACAGCCAGCCATACAGTACTCATTCTCTCATGAGCCTAGTCAATCCCACGTCTTATGATGATAATGAAAAATCATTTAGACGTCTACACCACTTCTTTTAAATTCAGGGATAGCATAATTATTAAAACACGTAACAGCACTTCTCAGCACCCTTTCACTGAAATGGAGCACAATTTGCAATCCTATAAACATTCAGATCCAAACATTCAAAAGCTTTCAAGCAACCCCTTTTGTGCTTGTGGGAAGTATTGATAATAACTCAGAGAGCTATGCCTTTCCCACTAGCATGGCCCTATGTGAGAAGCACCTCACAGCAGCCTTTTCCCTAGGGCAAGTGAGAAAAGGGAGCAGGATTCAAAACATCTTCCTGCCTCCTTCCATGAGCAATTAATCTGCTCCGCCTCGAGCAGCCGGCACACTAATCGTCATGCTAGCTCATTTATAGCAGCTGGACACTATGGTTGTCCACTGAAATCTTTACTCACCTCCAATTGCTGTAAGACAACTCCTGCCTCTGCTGACAGAGAGAAAAGGAAAGCAGGCATCCAGGTCACGCCCACCTGTTATTGCCTGAGCTTGCACAAAGGTGGGGAGACCCTCAGTATTCTTCCATCTCTGGGTCTATCCCAGTGTAAAGGCTGTTAGGATAGCACAGCATCAAGCCCCCTGCAGAGGCTGTGGGCCAATATACACCAAAGGTATCGCAGTAAGTAAAAATACGATCTGGATTCACATTCAGTGGTATGGAGTCATCAGCAAACATACAGAGCTAGAGAGAAAGCTCTTCCCAAATATATAACCTGGGATTTTTGTATTGCACCTCCTGGGTATAGAAGTGCTTGACAAGATTTATAAAACTGAATATATCCGAGGAAAAGAACGTATAGGTTTAATAGCTTCTGGTCAGAAGTCAGATCAGAGAGACATGGAGACTTGCTTGTGATCTCAGGCTAGGTAGTGTCCGTGGTTCCTGACTGTGTTTCCAGCAGCTATCTTTTAGAAAGTCAATACCACCTCCACCAAAACAGAAAGTAAATATAAAAAAAAAAATCTCACTCCAGTATCCCACAACATGCACACTTCCACCAGCAAGTAAATAAGATTCATTTTACATTCACACTTGAATTATTGTTATACAGCCAATAAAAACAAAATATGAAGCCCTACTGAAGAGCAGTTTTAATTTGACAGCATTTCTGAAGCATCTGGGGAAATCTGCTGTCTATGAATGCTGCATAAATTCTGCCGTTGTTTTCTACAGTACTGCAAAAGGAGAACTTCCAAGTGTCGTTCACAGCAGGAAATGCCTTCAGCCTATTTCTACCCACAACCAATAATTCTTAAGTTAATATCTGGTGGGCCCCTCCAAGCATTTCAAAACAGTATGCTTTCTGCAGTGGTCTGGTAAGAACTGTATGACCTACAAAAATCGGCAGCGTGAGTTGTGCCATCTCATAATGACGTGTTCTCATGTCAGTTCTGTTTACTGTATCAGTGATGCAAGTTGTGATTAGAAAAAAAGTAACATATGGTGATTAAAAGAGATGTTTTTCGTTTGATGACTTTTTCCTCTATCTTTGCAAAAGAAGAAGAAAAAATCCTACTCAGGTCCCTGCTACCCTATTCCTACTCCATCCCTCCTCTCATCCCTCAGTCATAAAGGGTTGATGGTATTCATCGAGATTTAGAACATAGGAATGGGATTGTCCATTCCAGTTATCACGGCATTAAACTTGCTTCCCTTTCATAATACCTTTTTATCATTTTATTTATTATACAAGACCAGACTTAAAATATCCCTGTATTTACAAATTTTTTGTATGCTATAAGACTGAAAGAGCTGCTTATAGAGCATCAGACCATAAATCCACTCATTCTGTTAATAGCAGCTAATAAGGGATATCTACGAAGAAATATGAGAAACAAGGCATACGTAGCATGTTTATATATTCAAATTGATATCACGAGCCACACAGATGACAACGAAAGCTGCACTGATCATCTCATTTTCATCTTGTCCACCAACTTTTTGCACCTTCCAAGCTGGCCTATTTCTATTATTTGTATAGTTAGAACTTGAAGTGAGTTAATGGCTGTGACAATTTATGCCAGCTGCGGATCTGGTTCTAAACTTCTAGCCATACCTCATTTAAGATTAAAAAATACATATCTGATCAAATAAATCTATTTTATGCTATGAAAAGTGTATTAGGAAACTAAATTAGATAATTTCTAAAGTGTTTGTTGGGTTTTTTTTAAAGAAAGGTGCATGCTGGAAGATACTTTTACTTATTAAAGTGCATTTTTTTGTATGAACTTTTTAAAGTTCAAAGAAATAGCAACACAAAAACCACAGAGTAAAAGATAGAGCATTAAAATCTCATTGTGGTGTACACTAGAGTCACTTGGATGATTATGCGAAAAATGAATTTTCAAGCTACTGTCCTGTTCTTTACATTTTAACATTAGCTTCGGGATTATGCATTTCAGAAGCAGACAATACCTACTCAGTTAGAAAGAGATTACCTTAAGTCTTCTTTATGAAAAACCAGGGAGAAATAGGAACCTTAAGCTCACAGCTATGTCTGTTTTAACTGTGCTGACCCCATTTGTGTTTCACTGCATCGATGCTGAGAGCCTTGCTCTGCTTTGAGAGGTCAGAGATTTGAGGAGCTATACCTTACAGACTGAGTTCTTGTTTCTGGCTATTTGAACACAGTGCTTCTTAAATGTTCATCAAATAGACCTGGGTTTACATTTTTCAAATTCCATTCTTTAGAAAAGAAAAATCATCTTCTTTCAATTCATAAGGCTAAAAAAGTCAAGTCAAAGTACAAAAGTACAATTTCTCGGTGTGTCCGCTCTATCCTTGTTTGTTCCATTTTGAGTGACTGAGTATTTGATTCAGCTCAGGCAGCCACCACTCCCAGTTCCTGAGCCCCAGCCAGGTCTCTCAGGCCCATTCACAATTCCAGCACTAACTTTCCATAATTATTTTATTTCCTTAATCTTCCCAATGGCTGGTTCAGCCCCAGGTGGGCCTCATTCCTCTCCAAGTTCAATAAGACAGTCTCTTACTCCCTCTGCTCTCCTGTCTCCTCCAATTTTGATTTTTGCTGGCAGCCTCACAGTATCTCCTCTCCTCTCTCTCTCTTTTACACAAACACACACACACATGCACGCACACACAATAGCATGGGAAATGCCTCAACCATTTGGAGAGAAACAAAGGCAAATTGCAATTTTCCACACCTAGAAAAGAAGGGAATGAAAGAAAGGATGACCAAAAAAAAAAAAAAGGGAGAGTATGAGGCAGAAAGGAGGACCACAAAACTTGAAATAAAGAGAATGGAAGGAAAAACCAGAAGATATTAAATATAGCAGTAGAAAAACAGTGGGGAAAAAATGTTACTCGTATATAAAAGGATGAGAAAAAAATATGAGATATTGGAGATGAACAGAAAATGTAAAACCAGAAAACCTTTAAGCCCCAAAGATCAATGAAGCTGCTGCTGCTGCAATTTCTATGTGCCCAACATATCTGTCCCTAGAAGTGTTTAGAAAGATGCAAAAACCCCCAACCTGTGTCATCTTTTTGAATTGTTACTGTCTCAGTCTTAGCTTACGACACACTGTTCTCGAAGTTGAAAATGTTAACTGCTGGAGACTTCCTTCGGCTTTTTCCACAACAAGTTAACTGGAGTGCAATACATGTCATTATGCAAGTGCAATGCTGCGTGCTACACCCTGGTGTAGCATCTAACTGTAGCCTACAGAGACTGAGTCTGTCGGCTGCAGCTTAATAAACTATTTAAATACGTGGCTGATTTAAAGCTATGGCTATGTCTAACCTGTGGAATCCAGGCGTGCTTCCCAGCTCCTACAGCCGTGTGTGTGTATGTGTGTCTGTGTGTGCGTGTGTGTGTGTGCCCCAGCTGCACCCTGGCTCCACACTAACTCCCTTCCACCCTCCGCCCCCACATCCCGGTTTCCGGCCCAGCCAGGTCCCCCCCGGATGATCAGGGACATGGCTATGGCGCACACCCCACCGTTCAGACGGAGCCTCTGGGACTCATCTAGCGTTACGTTTGCAGCAGCCTGAAGCAGAGCTTTGACGCGGGGTAATTATTTTGTGAGCTGAGCCTCGTACGGATATTGTTCGCTAATAGTTTTGCTGTGAAAGAGCATATCTTTTCTCACTCTCAAAAGCAGAAATAAGTTCAGTTCATTTTTTTAAAGAAATTACTTTAACAGCTTGTGCCATATTTAGGTGAAGGAATACACGCAGACAGCAGGGCCAATTTGGTAACAAAGGACACACTGGTTTGGTAACAGCAACCAGAGCATTCACATGGCCACATCGCCATGCACTGCACTGGAACTACACTCCTAGGTGTCACTAGTTCATGCTTGGCCATCTGTATTTTGTCAACAATAACAATTCACTTTTTAATGAATGTTTAAAGTCTCAATTCCCCCAGGAGTAACAGCTATAGAGAGCATCAGCTATTGCTGAAAGAACAGGGATTCTAGGAATAAACAGAATATTGTAGAATGGCAAACAGGAACCAGTGACCTCATAATTCTGGAAAATATCTCCTTTTGAACCACAAGGAACTCTGACAATTGTAAAGGTTTAGTCTTAAACAATGGAGTTTCGCAGAGATAGAGTGAAAGCAAAATTGAGCCCCCTGTGTACTTATGGCAGTTCTTTATTATGTGCCATATATTATCATGTTGTGTTGTGTTTTGCTTTATCGTTGTTGCATCTTTATTAAAGATGGGCCAGAAATAAAACCCAGATGTAAACATACCTGCACTTCCAAGGCACTTGGCTTTAGCTAAGAACGCAGCAGCTGAAAGCCATCCTCAGCACGTTTTGTTCTAGAAGGTTTATATTCTTCTTCTCTGAAAACAGAAACCAAGGAAAACACTTAAAATGGCAAATAAAATCTCAGTGTTGTAAAATAATTATGTATTATGTTTTTTGCTGTGTTTTAAAGGAATCTGGTCATGCAGGTACGGGGAATGACTCTGACTTTAAAGAGGAATAAAGGAGGATAGCAATTTTGCTCTCTAGTCTGCAGAATACTAAGAACACAGGACACATTCTTGTCCTGAAGTCAAGGGATTTCCTTTGTTTAGGCTTATTAGGTGAATTACAGACTGGTGTCTTGCAGTCAGACAGTGAGGTCTGCACTGGATTATTGAGCTGTAGGACACAAAACCATATAAAGCAAGAGATGTCATTATTCCAATGACAATGGAGGAGAAAAATATCCACTGCTGACAGGCCTACTCACTCACAAGTCCATTGGTGTCAACATACATAGCAGTAGAGCCAGAATAGCTTAGGAAAAAGTTTGTTACATCTGGTTAAAAGGGAAGTGTAAGAGCTAAAGGGGAGCAAAATACTGTATGTCAATATTTGCCCTACTGAGGAACAGCAGACACATACTGGAACTGAAGGATACCATATATAAAGAAGTAAGTAACCACATGTATTATTTCAGTCCTGTGCCCCAGCTGTAAAACATTATTTGAAGTTATAAGGTTATAATAGTTGCACAGCTGTGGGAAGGTGAGGGTCATCCATTTTACATACATATTCAAATTAAGAATGCAGGGCTGCTGGCACAGAGCAACAGCAAAGATATGGCCTCAAAGGTAGGAATGTGCAGAAAGACAGGCAAAAATCTCTTTTCTTTTTCTGTTTTGGAGATGGATGTGAACTTTTTCACTTCTCTCTTGGTTGTTCCTGGTTAGGCCTGAAGACGGAAAACGATGAACCACCTAGGCACTTAAAGCACAGATTCACAGAAAATTCAGGAACCTAAGTAAAAAAAAAAAAAAAATCATCCAAAAGGGCCTGATTTACACCTAAATCAGGAGATGCCTAAATCCCCTAAGTGCTTTCTTTTTCAATATTCAAATGTGTTTCTTGAATCACACATCTGTTCATGGCTAGAACTGCTCTGGCTAGACTTTCCTTAAGCCCCATCTGGATCCAGAAACTAGATGTTTTCTGCATATGAATATGCCTGCACAGCAATACACAGGTCACATGTACCTCAACTAGGTCTTAATGAACTTGTCTGGGTACCAGAAGCTCATAATGTATCACTCCCCATAGACTAATTTCTCCTATTTTGATATGTCTTCATGACCTTCCACTATGTCAAAGAAAAACAGAATTGCTGAGGTTGGAAGGGGCCTCTGAAGATCATCTTCTACAAACCCCTGCCCAAAGCAAGGTCACCTAGAGCAGGTTGCTCAGGATCATGTTCAGCTGCATTTTGAAATATCTCCAGGTACAGAGACTCCACAGATTTTCTGGGCATCCTGTTCTAGTGTTTGACTACCCTGACCACAGTGAAAGAGTTTTTTCTTATGTTTAAAAGGAATTTTTTCTGTTTGAGTGTATTGATTGCCTCTTGTGCTGCTGGGGCTCAGGCTCAGCAAGCTCAGGTTCTGTTCTCGCACAGCTCCCAGCCCCTTGGCTGCAACCAGGACACTGAACTTTTTTCCGTAGCTGCAGATCTGAATGCAGAGCAGGAGCCATTTGCCTGATGCCAGATGTCAAAAGCTTGAAGCTGTCACCATCATGGGGGTCTGTGACATCAATGCCTCTGCCTGCCCTCCCTTCATACAGTTGGGAGTTCAGGCTCTTGCAGCTCCAAGGTCTTGGAGAAGATCTCATCAAACTTGCCTCTGATGCAGTTTAACTTATAGACCTCCTCCTGTAGCTCTTTTATTTTGTGACACAGATCTATGAGTACACACCTCCTGCAGCCAAGGACACGATCTCCCCCACCTTCAGTGAGGCATCCCTGCGCCCATGGACCTGCAGAGCTGCATCCTCCCTCAGGAGCTCAGGTTCAGTTGATGCCAGAGGAAGCTGCTTCAGTTGTTGCCCCATGACGGGTCACCACCATTGCTGAGCACGTGTACACCGTCTTCAATAGAGTTTCTGGTCACCTTCTGTGCACCCCTCTGCCCAAACCGGCACAGACTGCTGCATCTGCTGGTTGCCTCTGTGAGCTGCACTCTGTTACGCATCTGTGTCACACAGGTATGCGTAAATCTCCTGAGGGACATAACCCAGCTGGTTCTCTTAATGCAGGACCAACATGACATGTCTCCCTAAAAGTACAATAACAGATGCTGTCTTCAACAATGCCAACAGAAACACTGCAGAAGTAATTCTTCTCCCTGGGATTTCACATTATTTGCTGAATATTGGTACAGTTTTACCCATGTTTAAAAACCAAACACTGCTGTCCTCTATTTTTACTCTGGCGTGGTTCAAAAGACTTGAGTAAGCTCTGCATATAGCATTGTAAATAGTTTAGAGGCATCCTTCAACCTGCAGGAAACGGGTACTTCCTGTTCTTTTGCTCTGGGCAGTTCACCATTTTCCTTTTCACTTTAGATGCTTCCTTGCTAGTTAACTGTTCTAGGTCCTAGTTTGAAGCACCTATGTACTGGGAATCTAGATGCATAACTTAGGGACTGGATAGTCTCATACAAACCAGAAGAAAAATACATACAAGTAATGATAATTTTAACCTATTAAAGTTTTCTGGAATTTAGATCCAAAAACAAGAGAGATATTCCAAAATACTTCTGATGGTATGAGCCCAGGTCCTTAAAGTTAGGCATTGTGGTATCTAACTCACGTTTATATTACATCTGAACCTCCAAGGACTGGACATCCAGATGCTCAACACATCTGCTCAATGGATAAATGAATGCGGAGTTCATTGTAATGCACAATGAATAAGAATTAGGAAGCTGTCTCCTGGTATTGGATTCACAATTGTTCCGCACTCTCCACGAATGTAATTCTATATCTCTCATTCCTGTTCTAGCAAAGATAGCAAATCAGTAACTATTAGCCACAGAGATGAAGGAATTAAGGCCTTTAAGAAGCAAACTCTGCTTTTAATTATGGCAAAGTGAGAAGAGCAAATTGAATACCACCATCATATAATAACCTGTGGTCAACAAGGAATAAACTAAAAGCAATGTCAAGATCAGAAATTCAGTCATTCCTTCTGTATTGGGAATTGTGAGGTTATCAAAAATAGATCCACTGGAAATACATTATATAATATTATATTGTATATAGTATATTGTTGGTTTATTTCCATCTGGTAAAAGATGTCAAAGCCTGTGAAAGTAAAATTTAACAGTAAAATGAACATTTTTTCCCATTAAGGCGAACAATATGGAATGGACATTTAAACCCTCTTTACTTTCCAAAACTGCCTAATGAGAACGAACCATGGTCTCTGATTGATAGGTTCTAAATCATGACCACCTGCTCTTTGGGAGATCAGTAATTGTCTCAGGACAAAAAACTTGCAGGGGACTATTGCAGCTATAGAGACAACCCATTCAGGCACTCGCAACATTCCCTGGAACTGTCTAATTTTCCAGTATAGACATGACCTCAGAAATTCCTAACTCTAATATTGATTTTACACTTAAAAAGAGGAAAATAAATTTTAAAAAATCTAAATTAATTATTTTTTTTTTTTAGGAAATGGACTTAAATACATATATTTTTAAATGGAAAATTAGTATTTTTAGTTTGCTTTTCCAAACATAAAACATCTCTAACAGTGCTGTCTGCCTATCCATCTGTTCAACCTGCCCGTCAATTCTCCTCAAAAACTTGCAAGGAAGTAAGTGAATACAGAATACAAGGTGAACATAGAATACAAATTCAAGGAGCCAGACTTCATTAATATTCAAAACAATCTATATTCCTTAAAGTCAAGTCACTATGCAAGATGTGACCATCTCTCAAAAGCTTCATTTCAAAGGATGAAGGAATTGTAATTACACAGCAAGAGATCATTCAAATATTCTATCTGCATTCAAGGCTATAGTATAGTAAAAGCAATCACCCTGTAAAAATCACAGGTGTCCAGACTAGTAACCTGTTTTGTCTCTTACAGGATGCTGTGGCTCTCAGATGTGCACAGAGTGAGGACAAGAAGTAATAGGCACAATTTGGAATACAGGAAATTTTGACTAGATGTAGGCAAAAAAGCATTTACCATTTGAGTGGTTGCCCAGCGAGTCTGTGAAGTCTCCTTCCTTGGTGATACATGAAACATGACTGGACCAGGCCCTAAGCAGCTTGGTTTAACTGAACGTACTCTGAGGAGAAGGTTAGCCTACATGGATTCCAGAGGCTCCTTCCAGCCTACACAATTTTATGGCTACTTAAATGGAGTCTACGAGCAAAAAAGGCAGAGTTGGTAAGAGAACTTAATTCTGGTCCAATTAACTCATAAAATAAAAGTGAATCTTGAAATTGATTCATATTTTATTGGTAATTAACATGTATTAAAGGATCTCTGTATATCTTACTGGCTTGCTTAGATACTCTTTTGCCTCTGTTCAATTGCAGTCATTCAACTCCCCTGTAATCTCAATTTTAGTGATCTCTGAATTACTGGATAAATCCTAAAAGATGGGAGGCTTTCAAGGCTGTCACCAATAGCCTGTCACTAATATATATAAAGTCTCCAGATTCAGCAAGTTAAGTGAAGATAAATTTATGTGGGGAGATACCTGGAAATAGCAGAAAACAATGCCCAAGAACACAGGAAGGACTAACCCTAGGCAAACTCAAATGGGTCTAGAGATTCCTTGAATCTAATGCAGGGTTGAACGACGGAAAGTGGTGTGCCTTAAGGACATCAAAACAAATAAGAAACAAGAAGTCTTCAGAGGAAACAGTCACAAGAGTGTAGACTTGAGAAGAAATGTGGAACGTTGACCTGAGTGCAGAAAAAAACTTAGTGCAGGTAAGCTAGAAATGTTATTGGTTGTTTCTACTGTTTTCTTAGGAAATAGGATTTTGTGCAGATCCTTTACAAATATGCAGAATTGTACCAAAGTGGGTGCTGTACCTGACTTGTACTATGCTTCTCTAAACCGAAACAAATCTGCAGGGCACAGACAAAGAGAACCAGAATGAAAGAAATTGGGTTTGCAATGCAATTGCCAAACATGTATCTTGTGGTATTTGAAATGCCTGAAGATACCTAGTCAGCTCACTAGCTGTCACTCCATAGAGACACAAGTTTTCCTTATCTGCCAGCCCCACATAGGTGTCCCAGGTACCCTATTGTCTCTCAAATGGCACCCACCACCTATGTTTAGGCAAGTGAATTGAACCCAAGTTGTTCAGACCAAATGTATAATTTGTGTAATCTTGTCCCACTTGCCATTGTGGAGGCTGGAGCTGGCTGCAGTCCCATATTTCTCTTCTTACCCTCCTCACCCCTCATGCTATAGTGGGATGAAGTAAGGGCCTTTCAAAGAGAAAAGCAAAGCGAGGCCTCCTCTCTCGTTCCAGACAGAAAGAAATAACCTGGCAATTCAGGCAGCCTCGCCAGTCCTAAGATTTCTACTTCCAAGCTAAATGCTTTTGGGTACAGAGGCGATCTCAAACACTTCCATCTTTCTCTTTGAGTATTAAATAATACTCTTTGTTTTAAATAATAGCTACCAGAGCACTGGGAGGAAGAGGCTGCCCGTGTGTTCTGTGACTGAAGCATTCACCTTTTCTGAAACCAGAGGGCAAACCTTGCTTCAGGTAATATTTAAGTCTTTATTCACCAAAAAGACCCGCAGTCGCGCGAGGTTAGACCACGCATATTTGATATGGTACAGACAAAAGACGGTACTAAAATTGTTTCAGATAAATTTCAGTGAAGGAGAAAGGTGTGGAATAGTTTCTATATGAAGGTTGAGCAGATCAGAACTGTTCTGCTTGGAGAACAGACTACGGAAGCAGTAATAAAGGTCTAAAACAACACTGACTGACAAGAAGAAGGTAGATAGAAGTAACAGTTCATGGATTCTTCTCCTACAAGAACTAGAGATTATCAAATAAAAGTAGTGGTTGACTCCAATTTTCATTGGGACAAAAAATTTCAGTATATGTTTGGCCTTAAGCAGACGCATTCCTTAAGCACTGACTACTCTCAGACAGGCTGCTGGGTTGGAGAGGCCTTTGGTCTGTCTCATGTGGCCATTTTTATATTCTTAAATCCCTTACCTGAATGAAACAGAGCTGCACTTTGCAATGAGGCTGCTTCCAAAGAGAGAATCTGAAGCTAACATGTGGTGCTGTGATTTTGAGCAGAAACACCATCCTGGAGTTCCAAAACTCCTTCTGAAACTTGTTCATATATTCCCAGCATTATCTGATGAAAAGAACAATAAAAAAGAACACTTTGCTTAAAAAGTCCCAACCAGCTCCTCTGTTATCCAAACCAAAGCTCCACACTTTCCTGAGGTTTCCCTGCCAGAACCACAAAAGACATTGGCACGTTCTATAGGCTCAGGAACCAGTAAAATCCAATACATATCTAAAGAAGACTGATTGCCTGTCCTTACTGCAATGATTTTAAGGCCCAGTGCTCCACAGGGGAGAGATACACGACAGCCAGGAAAGACATTGTGAAAACAGACTGTGAGCATATAAATCACCAGTGCAATTCAGACATGGAAGCTAGGAAGATGACTCCTATTTGGAAGATTAACTACACTGTACATGCTAAGGCAGAGCAGGCAAATCTTTTGATATAGATAAAATGCAGAGTACTGCAGGGACAAGAAAGGAATCATCCTTCTGCCCCCAGTGAAAACACTGGCTTTATTGAGCCAGGAACTGGAAAGGGTTATTTTTTCCTTGTGCTGAAATATAACCTCCAGACCATAGCTGGGAGGAGGACTGGGGCACTTGCCTACAGTGATTCAATCTAGTATGGA
This sequence comes from Dromas ardeola, assembly GCA_013398915.1. NCBI lineage: Eukaryota > Metazoa > Chordata > Aves > Charadriiformes > Dromadidae > Dromas > Dromas ardeola. The sequence goes on along the minus strand of VYZM01001229.1, from coordinate 370,984 downwards.
AAAAATATATGTTCTTATGATGATTTTCTAACACCAAAGAATTTGTCTATTTTAATAAGCCCAGAGAACCTAGGTGTCTGGTGATTTCTTGTCATAAATCAGGAGCTCATTAAAAAGAAAAAAGTATGAAAAGAAGGCAAAGACTCTGGCAGGAGTCTTGAGAAAACAATTGAAAAGCATTTTTGAAGTTTCATTCATTTTGGTGCAATATGTGCAAAGACCACAGCTCTGAGCACTAGTAGTTCTGAAGTCTGCCAACTAAGTACTTAAAAGCCCCTGAATTTACTGAATTTTGTACCATGGATTCAGTTTTCCACCTGTGTCTGGATATTGCCTGCTTAGAACGAAGCGCAAAGCTGTGGTTGTGGGAGGGAGGTACAGAAAGTCATGCTACCTGACCAACAGGAAATTCAAAGTGCATCAATTGTAAGAGTCCAAAGAGCTGTTGAAAAGTAAGATAAGGTTCAGAAGGGGATTACTGTGTCCTAAATGTGATATTTTTATTGAGAGGGCAGTGCTTAAATTACATTTTTATGAGCCAGCGTGGCATACCATCACTTTTTCATTTTACTGGGAAGCTTGCTGGGACTTCTCTGGTTCACAGCTGCAGAACGGATTAATTTTATCCTCCCCTGAATGAGACCTTCAGTCCCACCGTAGCTTCTAACTTGGAAGCAGCATGCAAGGATACTACAAGACCAAAATTATTACATCAACAGACAGAGTAGAAGAGAAACAAGAACAAAAATGGATAAAAAGCTAAGACTTGATTCAGCAAAAACATTTATGTGCATGTTAGCCTTAAGCATCCCTGTTTAGTGAAGCACTAAAGCATGTTCTTGGGCTTAACTGAAGTTAATGAAATTTACACAGGTCCTGAAGGTAATCACATGCTTCACTGCTTCATTAAATCAGAATACAAGTATTACAGGGCAAGGTTTATTCTCAGGGAATTCCATTGAAATACAGGGTGATACAAACCTATAAATCATTTTAACGGTATTTATTATTAAAATGCATGTACAAAAATGTGCTAAGAGGAATACAGGTTGCATGAGAGCTGAGCCTCGGAATAAGAATTTGTTTAACAAAATATCTGAGACATAAGACCTGTATAAGTGTAAAATCAGAAGTAACTACAGTGAAGCCAAGGCCGATGCAGCTGAGATCGATATTAAACCCCAGAGATGGGGATTTTCTAAAGGTATG
>VYZM01001229.1:346968-369705 GCA_013398915.1 Dromas ardeola | reverse complement strand
AATGACGGTGGGTTAGGCAATATAGTTCTGCTTCCAAAAGCCAGGCTTAATCCTCACTCAGGAGTAGACATTGTGCCACTTATTTAATCTATCCCTTAGAGAGAGTCAAAAGGATCAAAAGCATCACACAGATACTTAAAGGGAAAGGTCATATTCCCATTGAGGACTAATGACTATATCCCTTCCTGCAAGCATGGGGATTTCTGGTGAGGAACTAAAACGGCAATGTTTCCAGCATTAATGCTGGCTGTAGGGTGTCTGCTGTCACATCAGCTTCTTGAACCCATCCCCTTTACTCCAAACTACCCTCATGCTGTGAGCTTGCAGCAACCCGTGTTTCTCCTACAGCTTTTCCATACCTTTCAGCAAAGGGATTTCTTTAACAAAACTGAGCTCTGTGATCAGATCACCCGAAGCCACTGCAATGTCTCAAAACTACCAAAGCCTTTGTGGTTACAGAAGAATTGTAGAGAGCTGCTATAATTTAAGAGCAGGGATTTTTTTTCCACTGTAGTGGTTCAATGTGTGTTGTGCGCACACATGTGCTTCAGCACAGATGGAGATTCAAATGAATATCAGACCCTTTGGTGTGAGTTCAAATTTCCTGAAGGTGTTGGAATGTCTGTAAAACATCAGATGCCCTTTTGGTTGTTTTTTTATAAATACATTTTAATTCTCTGCTGATTTGACATTTCACTTTATTTAGGAAAAATGGGGGAAAAAATGACAACATATCGAAAAAAGTTATTACGGAAAAAAAGAACAGGGAAAGGGAAGGAGGCTTGTATGTCCCTGGCAGCTACCTGCCTTTCTTATACAAAGCCACCTATGATTCTTCTACAACCACAAACAAGCCAGGTTTTCTTTGTGCTCTGTCCAGAAAGGAAGTTCAAAATATGTACATCTACTCCAAAGCTATTAATCTTTTTTACAAGATTATTGAGGGGAGTAGAGAACCACTGTCATCTTTCCTAAAATAAATTTTCCCTGAAGCTTCAGGAATCTTTTAAGTAAGGTTTAAGATATTCTTTCTTTTTTCTCTCCTAACACATTTACCTCCTAAAAAACAGTTACCTTATGACTTATTTTCTTTTGTATTAATTGCATCTTTTTCTCTGTTTCTTCAGAAAAAAAGGAAATCTTTCCCAGCCTGCTGCATTTAGAGCCCTGCATAGCTAGCTTTAGTTTCAGCTTGCTACTGTCAACCCAGACCCAGAGGGCTGGAGAGGTTGTGCATCCTAAAAGGCTGAAAGACATGTTCCATGAAAGAGTTTCTAAATGGTCAGTAAGACCCAAAAAACCCAACAATCTCTGAACCTTTAGATTTTCCAAAATGGTTTCAATTGCATATTGAAAGCAACATAAGGCAAAACAGCAACAAAAATCAGAGTCAGGCCCCTAAACAAATGTCATCACTGCTTAGACTTCAGTGAGGGTGTTAATTATTATCACAAAGTGAGGAAACCACAGAATTGTTGGACCAAACACACGTTTCATGTGGAGAAAGTAGTACAAACAAACCAAAAACATACATCATTTTCCATGGAGCACAGAGAAGATCCATCTATTTATTCAACAAGCCTTAGGGATCCTCCTCCTGTACAAACCATCTAACCTACTACAATACAACTTGCATCCCAAGGCTATTACAGCCTTCCATATGCCTGTAATTTATTAACTATCATCTCAGCTATGAGATTACAACTGGAATAATTCTGAGTGCCTTTAAGAAGGAGCTCGTCATATAAAATCTACATATACTGTATTACGACACTAACACCAGTGAACCAGCCTTCTCTCATACGCTCACATTTGCAATTCTTTAAGAAGACTTTCAACTAAACTTAAGATATGCAATTATTCCACCTGGCTATGGGACATGGGATATAACTACAGGAAAGAGGGTATATGCTATACCCTATGGCTGAGCCATGCACACGGTGAAAAACATGTACTTTACAGTGCAATATGGCATAAAGAACAGTGATGCATATAGTTCAAAAGTTATCCCAGAGAATGACAACTCCAGGGGCTTCACATTAAGACAGTAGAAAGGCCACAGTCGGCAGTTTTTGAATAATTTGTCTAGAAGGTATCCTCTTTCCCCATTCAATCTCAAGGTGGTTTGTTACCTGAAGCTGAATAAAAAATAATACAGGAATATTATCTAGCCATGCCAAAAAGATCTAGTTATTTATGGACCAAGCTAGCAATAAAATTACTTACAATGTTGAGGGCAAAATAGAGATTAGGCAGTTCACTGATCTGTACTCTCAGAATTAAGGAGGGCAGATCCTTTCCTGGTATGCATTCACCACAATAAGCAATTCTTAGAGCATCTCCTTGCTATATACTGGTGTCATATATGATTAAAAAGCTAAGCTGACAAACTTAGGCTATGTCTCTATTACCACATTTACCTGAATCATAGCCATAGACTGATAACTGGTAACATTTTATAGATATGCACAATGGTTATACACTGGTTTCAACAGGCAAAATCTATGTTGAGAGAAGGCAAGAGAAAAATCTACAAGTGCCTTACACAGGTGATAGAACAAATTTCACAAACTGAAAATTCAAGCCAACCTATTGAACCCCTGGAAATTCCTAACAACAAAGTTGTACTGAATACAGTTAAACTGCTTTAGTTAAAAGTAACTTTTAACTGAGGTCATTCAACATTAGCAATTTGAACTAACTTACCTCGTTTAACTTAAACCAGGTTTAATATGGTCTAGTTTTTCAACCCCAAACAATTCCATTTCTGTATATTCTAACTGATGTACGAATTAATTTTTAAAAAATGTCTCATACTTAAAAATCTGCGAGCAAAGCCAATGCTGCACAAACCACACCTTTCCTTGAATTTATTGCCATCTTTTCAGAAAGTTTATTTAAAAGACTATAACCCAAATACGTGCTTTTCTGTGAAACGTACTTTTCAAGTTCATTTATGCCAGAGAAAATACTCATTTTCCAGAATGGCATATTTCATTTGCTACCAAAGGGGACTGACTGTAACATAAAGCTAGTGGCTCCTTTAGAAGAAAGAGAAACAATTTGGCATGGTAGGTCTGGTATCCTTCTGCAATATCAAATGAAGCCCTACATTTTCAAAATGATGCATGGGAATTTAACCACGTGGTGCCCATTAAAGTGAATGCCAGCTCTCATGGTTTATGAGGTCACCAGAAGTCCTTGATGGAATTACACTCCCGACCCGCACAGCCGAATCTCTTGTATCACAGACACAGTCTGAACCAAAGCCCATAAAGTCAACAAAAATGTCTGAAGTCAGTTCAGTCAGGTTTGGATCAGGTATTTCCACTGGAAAGAGAGAAACAAGAGGGAAATAAATTACCAAACAATTGTTAGTTTAACAGCGTGGCATGGGTCCTATGTTGATACATATTCCTGTATAGTAAGGGGGAAATAATGTCTTCCTGTGGTCGTGCTGGAGGCACCTGATGGAAAAGAGAAACACTGGGGAATATTCCTTGGCAAAACAAAAGAACATCCTCTGAGAATGCAATTACAAAGTAATTCTTCAAGCATACCTAACAGCTATCATACAACATATCAAGTACAACATACTGGAGGAATAAATATCCTTTCTGCATCACCTGCATTTTTAGAATTTACTGTACTGGTGCACATCTGTCAGTTTTTTATTTACTAGGCTGAATCTTTTAATATCCACCACACACATTCAACTTCTAAAAGTGAAACATGGCACCCAATTTGCACAAAGACTTTGCACATTGTTGTGTTTTAAAGTACTCAGTAGTTAATAAAAGACTATGGTCCTTGGGTATATTGATTTTCATATTATCTTGGTTGGAATATGAGCTTGCTTTAGCTATAAACTGATATGCTGATTGAATACTTTCTAGCTTTCTAGGTTTCAGGTTGTGTTTCTGGGGTTATATCACTAGAAGCATGGTAACCTACTACAGTCTCCTGAATCTGTGTATGTAAGATATAATAATTTTATTCGGAAAGTAGGTGTTTGTCAAGCTGTGTGATGGTAGTCAACATTAAAACGTGGACTGGAAAGTTTCTAGGAGTCTGTGTGCTTATCTAACACAGTCAGGATTTCAGCAGAGTACAAAGTGGCCTAAGCTAGTTAAGAATTTAGGGAACGATTTGTACGCACGCACACATTAATATATGTATACCTTGAAAAAATGGTCTAGAAAAAAGCAGACATGCTTATTGAAGGAGATTTGCACAGAGCAAATAAATAATCTCTCTGGGAGAAGGAGCAAATTTTGGAAGCATAACAGCAATGAGATAAGGATTATTACCTGGTGTTTCCATGGGTGCACGGTGTTTGGGGTTTATTTAGGTTTCTGTTATCCAGGGCTATATAACACCAGTGAGGTAGCCTGGCCAGCCAAAAACATAGACGATGCAACAAGCCAGAAGATCAGATCAGATCGAGAGGGAAAAAAGCTGATGTTTTCATATGGCACCTCTCTGAACTAGGTAACGTAGATGATACAAATATAGCTGTACTGCTTCTGGAGTCAAGTGTCTTCATAGTTACTGCCCTGTCTACCCACAAGCCGGATAGGTCACCTACCAGGGAAGTGTGAAATAACCATACAGGGAATGCAGCACTGTATCAAACGCACTTCTGTTGCAGCTGTGGAGGCTATGACAAAGTTTCAGATCCTCTGAATGGCTGATCCCAGTGGTACCATGGCTTTTCGTTTTCTAAGAAGGATTCTTTTAACAGCCGCTGGAGTATATTTTCTTCTGTCTTTTGTTTTGGTCTCTGTTATTACTATTCTTCAGAAAGAAAGAAAAAAAAAAGTCAGGAAAGTTCAGAGTGGGGCAACTTTTTAATTACAGAGGATTGAATCACCCAGTAAAGGACAAAGTTTACAGCAGGAATCCTGTGAAAGAAGCACTGTGTACCTATGTTCACATCCAAACCTTATAATATAGCCTGTAATATTTTACCTTTTGCAGCCAGGCTGCTCTCCTTGCCTTTGCTTAAATGAGCAGTCAGGATATACACAGCTAGCCTAGGTTATTCCCCTCTCCCATCATCTCTTCACCCCTCTGAACATCAAGCTCCAGCTAAATTTTACTGATAAAGACAAGACTATGCAGAAGGAAAAAAATATGCATTCTTCACGCTGTACAGCTGAGTAAGGCTAAATGGCTAATAAAAAGTCTCGGGCATTAACTTAAAAGGGGGAAAGGAAAGGGCTGTTGCTGTGGGTGGAACTGGGAGGGGAGGGAGGCTGGTGTGGTCGGCTGCAGAGGAAGCTGTGTCAGTCCTTGAGCCCGAGCCAATGCCAGTCACACTACACGGTTTGAACAGCACTACCTCAAAAGTGCGTGCTTATTTCCGCGAAGTGTTTGACTTCCACCTGAGGGCATTTTGTATGAGCTGAGAGGAAAGCTATTTGAGGTCTTTTTATAAACAGCATAACTTAGGTAAGTATTTGACGTGGATAAATACTTTGCAAGCAGCATAGAATTATTAATTAGGAATTTGCAATCTCTCAGTTTACGCTTACACTCCAGTGCCCTGTTTCTGAGGAAAAGTTCACAACACTGATACAAAGGCTGGAGTATTACAGACGTGCAATCGCAGAGCCCGGCCTTTTAATATGCTTTTTAGAATGGAAAGATGAGAATAAGTACTTTGGGGCTGCCACTTCAACGAAACCTTCAAGTCCTTTCGCCCTCACCCGCTACTGTGGTGATACCCTCGCCCCGATCATTGGCGCGCTCACCCCTTCAGAGCTCCTCCTTCCTTCCCCGTCGCCCTCAGCGGGCTGAAGCGCTGTAGCATCACGCAAACCCCCCAGCGCAGCCTGGGGAAGAAGGGGGCCGCCGTTCCCAAAAGCAGGTGTGCCATAGTCCTCGGCCAAAACGTCGGGGGGAAGCCGGGAAAGGCCGCGGCCGGCGCGCACAGAGTTAAGCGGCCGCTGGGCCTGGGCGGGCGGCGGCGCCGGCTGCGGAGCGCGGCCGCTANGGGAAGGGGGTTTTTCTCCTCAAAACGCAATGTGGAAGGCGTTAGCGGGCCGCAATGTGGAGGGCAGATTGGCCGCCGTCGGCATCGGAATGATCTCAGGGTACAGCCCGGCGCTCGGCCCGCGCCTTCTGGGGGAGAAGGCAGAAACTTATGAAAGCCATTGCGGGGGATATATCACATCTAAAAGCTAATTAAAACAACCCCTTCCGTGCAAAATCTTCAGGTTGCGAATGGAGTGGCTATTAGGAACACTTGCTAGGAATTCGGCAGAGATCTGAAAGAAAAATGTCTTTGTAATTCACAAGTAAAGGAAAAATAGCTGAGGAAAAGTTTCCTTTTTTTTTTTTCTCCCTGCCATTCTAAACCCATGTTTCTTTCTGAAACGTGTCTACCCCTTTTCTTATTCAGTGCTTTTCGATTACTTTTTTTTTTCTGCTTCAAATAATTGACACATAATGGATGCATGAAAACAGATTGATGTAATCTTCGAGATTAAGATCCCATGGCTCTAAAATAGGAAAAACTGAGTTAGTTAATCCTGCAGTAAAAAATAAAATAAAAAAAAAAAAACATAGCTCAAAAAGATATGATTTATTAGGAGGAAAAGTAACTCATGCTTTCCTGTTAAGTTATAATATGAATGGTAGCATTTTGAACTCTTGGCCTAAAATAGTTAGATTGAGCTTTGATCCTTAGGACGTTAACAGACGGGAAGCAGAGGAGTGAATTGGGGTGAATTTAATAGTATCCAGAGATAGAATAATTAACTCTTATGGTGCCTATTAGCAGCTAGGGTCTGAAGGAAAAGGATTTAGAAAAATAAAACCAGGAAGGGAAAAGAGGTCTTTCTGAATATTGTTAGGTGTATAAGTCGTTGGAGAGAAAATTATGACATCCTTCCTTAATATGAGTCATGAGATGAAGGCCAAGTTCATCTTCTTTACCATCCACCAAAGAGGATAACTGTTTGCAAACAGGCTGAAAGGTTGTAGGCCACCAGTTACTGTCACTGCTCGTTTCTTGAGCTTTTATTCTCTTCTTAACATTAGCAAACTTTTCAGTAAATTTACTTTTTTCACGATACATGTATGAATACATGGAATAACAAGCCTTCTTATGAGTCATAAGAGCTACAGATGCTCTCCTTTCTTTCCAGCTTTATTTGTAAACTAGATAGCAAATCCTTCTTGGTTAGCACAGAGTCTAGATCTGTGTAGGTTTGTCCGGCAGAGGACTTAGCACTATTATACTCTCTGATTTACTTCTCAAGTGTCCACATCAGTTCATACTGCCCAACGTAGCACGTCTCCCTTATTGGAACAACAACCTGAGCTCAGGTTGTCTATAAACGCAGCACCTTTGTGCCTGTTCGGTGGTATTAAGACCGTTCTAGGAAGGACTCTGAAAGCAGCTTTTTTTGTTCAACAGAACGTAGATGGGGTTGGAAAGGGTCTGTTGGCCACAGCACAAATAGGCTCAAGTGCAGGTTCAGACCTGTGCTCAAAGCACAGGGTGGCTGTACTCATGTGTACCTTCCTTTTTAATTGGTATGTTAAGCATTGGTCTGTTCCCACAAAAGCCATCAAAGTACCTGAAAACAACATGCAGGACATATTCCGTAGCTAACAGAAAGCCTGTAGACTGAGAGGTAAAATAAAATGATTCCATAAATACTGGAGAGATGTTCTTTACATCAAAAGAAGAAACACTTCATTTTTCAAAGGCTAAGGCATCAGCTCAGGTGACAACATCTTTCAAAGTGTAGAGTAGATACTAACCCACTTCACTGAAGCTATGCAAAAACTCAGAAAGATGTACTTCACGTGATTATGTATTATAAACCAAAGGGGAAAGGAAGGAAGGAAGAAGAAATCTCCCCAGCCTTTCTGCAAATGCATACAATAGAAGTCATTGAAAAGCCTCTCAGTATTTTGCAGTACTGGACAGTAAATCAATGTAATCTGCATTTCTGCAGTAGCAGGAAACTTTCCAAATGATCGCTATAAATGGAGCACATGTTTTACGTATAGGTTACTATTTTTGGCAGTCCATCAAACCCCTTTGATCTGTAGACAGTGGGGTTTCATCCAGCCAGCAGGACAAGAATAAAAGGCCCATATTCTGCCTTGTGCCAAGATCCACTTAGAGCGGGAGATGGGGAGCCGGTTATGGTCACACAACTCGGCAGCTGCTCCCGTGTCAGCCTGAGCCACAGCAGAACTTAGATAAGCTCATGTAGTTCAAGTACACCCTAACTAAGCCCAGCTTGTTTCAGTCCCTGAGATGCACCCATGGAGAGCTGAGAACACTCTATTCTGCTTCTGTGGGTCTCTCAGTCACTCCCTGTGCCAGCATGGGGAGAAGAATTGGCACAAGAGCTGTTTATACCGCCTTGCGCTGACTTGCACGGCTCCCTGCGCAGGGAGCATCCCCCAGGGGCCAGTTAAGGCAGCGCTCTGCAACACCTGCACAATACAAAGTGACGGAAACCAGCACAGAGAGTCTGGCCCGTGAGTCCTCAAAATGGAAAAAGGCAGATGAAAAAAACAAACCAAAAACCCACACCAAGGCAAGGGAAACCAGGCAGCACAGGAGGATTAGAAAGAAAAGACCAGAACTAAAATTTGTAAAAAGGAGCAGATCACTTCCTGACTGCAACAGAGCTGAACTTCAAAAAAGATCTACTAAGCCCAGAGAGCTGCTGCCCAGGACAGAGAGTGTGTGTGAGTGTCCACCCTCTCCTCTGGTTCCTCATCAAAGATGATGTCAAGATTTATGTCTCCCTTTCTGAACAGTTCTGGGAGTTTAAACTGGTCCTCAGTCCATTACAGCCCCTGTATAAAGGAGCGAGCAGCAGAGAAGTGTTTTGCCACATGTGAATGATGCACTATGGGACATGAGTGTCCAATATCCATGATTTTGTGGCTCTACAAGTTGATTCCAACCACAGGGAGAAGCCAGTGTTGACAAAGAGAATTACAAATATCTAATTTGCCCACTACATTCTTTTTTTTTTAACTCTGAAATTCATTAACACTCGTGGCATATATATAAAATACATTTTCATTAGCCCGTCATCAAAGCACGCAAATCTTAAAACCCTTCTGCTGTTCTGAGTGACATATTTCAGGAATAACTACTCAGAAATAACTGCTGTAGATGTGTCTGGCTGCTGAACATGAAAGTATGGGTGCTGCTGACTGCCTGGCAGCTGGCCCAGCATTTAACCCTGCTGTTTTAAAATGTCGTAAAATAAGCACAATTTAATCTTTTGAAACCTTTTGGTCAGTGACTGTGATTTCCGCAAAAAATGACTTCAAAGGAAAGACAGGCACCTTTGTTGATGCCTTTTTAAGCAGTCATGAGTTCCAAATTATTTTAAAAAAGGGAAGCAGAAACCTCAAAGTGTGTAACACCTCCTCAGGATTAGATGCTGAAGCGATATGTAAACTGGGCTGTAAAAATCGATCCTCCACTAGCGATGTGGCTCAGAATGATATAATTAAAAGATAATGTCAATGGAAAAAGAATATCATCATAGACTAATGGGCTCCTCCTGACACATAAATGCCGCAGCAAAGCCCCTATTTTAATGAAAAAATACCACTAAGAAGCCAAGTCATTTTATTTTCAAAGCAGGATGTGTTGAAAATGTTCTATTTCTGTTGCTATATTTCTGTTTTGCCAAATGTCTGACACAGAGTTAACACTTCCACCTTGCAGTGTTCATATAACACACAGCATTCCTCCGTGCCTCGAAAGCACCGTGCTTTACCTGTGCAAAAAGCAGCCTACTTCTGCAAATAGTGTTCCTTTTTGTTAATAAGTTGCAATCTTAATATAGACTGAAGGTTTTCTTTCCAAACTTCGGTGTGGGAAAAAAATATCCAGATTTAATCATTTAACATAGTTTCCATTCAGTGTGATTTAGGGAACGTGGAAATTCCTAGGCATGAGACTAGGAATAAGGTGACTATTTTTCACCCTAGTCAAAGTTGAGTTAAAAATGCCCTTTAAATACATAGGAGAGAAAAAAAGGGATGTGAAGATACCTTGACTAATTAAACATCAATCTACATGAAACTACTCCTTTTGCCTTCACAAAAAAAGTAGCATTCTTTTCTTCTCAGATTTGGATTGGAAAAAATGCCTTTTGTCATGTTAGTATTAAAGCTGAGTGATATGAAGAGCATTCGATCCATCAGTGTACGCTGGGATGCTCTGAAAACGCCTACCAGATGTGGCCCTCAAAACTCTTAGGCGTCTTCTGCTTAGTTCCTGGCTTTAGACCAATCTGAGGAAAGAACGAACTGATGAGCTGCTCAGACCAGGCTGATCTGGACATAATCTGGACAACTATTGTCACCTACAGAACTTTAAAATCGAAAAGGGAGGTGCCTTGCAGGACTAGGCGCCTCCAGGATTAGGCAGCAGCCAAGGACGGGTTTCTGGAGAGCACTTTTGGATACTATTCCACCTACATCCTGCCTTAGGTGCCTAAGTCCTTTACTAGAGCTAGCCAGAAAGGCTAGATTCCCATTGAAGTCAAGAGAAGGATTTACATTAACTTAAGTGGATTGGTTCAGGCCTTAAAATGAGAACCATGTGTACATCCTTGTGAAGAATCTGGTCCCTTCTGTTTATTCGTTGTGACTTCTTGCTATGTTGAACCGCTCACATGCACTAATCCACAAATAATACGTCAAAAGACGTTTTGGAGAGTAAGAGAGTTGTGGGCTTTCGTGCCCATAGTCTGTGCTGTTCTCAGCGGTTCTGGAGGCACGGCAGCCACCCTGGCTAACAGGCCAGTCAAGCCACATACACCATTCAGGTCATACATAAGCTCTAATTGTATTACTCGTTTGGCTCGTCAATACTTTTCCATGGAGCTGAAGGAAAAGAGGGCATATGGAGTAGAGAAGCAGGAAAACTAATGAATGAGAGAATATAACTTTCAGGGTTCTGGCACTGTTTTCACATCCATTTTTTGCTCCACTCCCCTGAGGTCACAAAAAGCAAATGGCATATTCATTTCCTTCCATCTGTGCTATTCTGAACAGCAAACGGGAACTAACATCTAAACTTTCCTAATAAGCAGGGGTGGGAGGAGAGCTGGGTAATAATTAGCTACTGGCTAGCAATGCCTTGTAGATTATGTGACTCTCAGAGCGGTGTTCATTGTAGACATATTATTCTTCTTCTTTTTCCTATTTTGCAGTGCAATGACACTTAAAAATAAATAAAAAGCCCCAGTTCTACCCAAATCCTACACATCCCGCATGAAGCAGCAGGAGCAGGCCTGTGCAGAGCCAGGCCAGCGGCTGTCCCGTTTTCCTTTAAAATGCATGCAATTCCTTGTAAACACTGGGACGAGGTGGCTGGCCAGGAAGCCCCGGTGGTGTCGGATGTGTGGCGATGGCCCCCCTTCCCTGGGGAGAGGGCCCAGCTCCAGCTGCAGCTGCCTTCCCCCCCACCGCCCCGGCCCTGGCCGCTGGCTCCGCAGGAGGGGGCAGCTGGCAGGGCCTCCCCGCCGCCGCGCCGCCCCGGCAGCTCGCTCCCCCCAGTCCCGGGGCCGCAGAAACCAGAATTTAGTGACCTGGCGATGCAGCAAATAAATAAATGAATGGGAGCTGGAGAGCTTTTCTGGAGAGGGCTGCGGGCCGTGCTTCCCAGAGCGAAGGAGAGGAAAAGCGCTTCTGTAGGCGTCTGGCTGGCTGGGTTCCTGTCAGAATAATGATTTCAATGTTACCGTGATTTCACCGAGCAGCATGCTGGGGCACCTAGGGTCTTGGTAGGCAATTTTTTACAGTTGCAAATGTAAATAAGGCATTTATTCAAATTAACCCTCTATTATACAGAGAAAACATAAGCTGAGAGGAAGCACTGCCACTTGAGTACCGGATTGCAGTGCGTTTATGCAGCAGGGAGCAGGACAGGTCCTGAGCATCGCCCGGCCAGCGCTGGCCAATATTTGCATTTAAAAATGGGGCTCAGGGATAATAATTCTGCCACTGACGTGGTTAGCAAGGCAGCTCTACAGCTAGGCATCCAGTCTAAAATGGGCATAATGGTCATACCCTCACACAAGTCCCAGGAAGCACGCTTGCGTGATTTGAAAGCGCTGGACGCACACTGGGCGGGAACCAGTTTTCTGCTCCAGAACAACATTCAAAATTCTGCGGAAAAAAAGACTGTGTAAGAAAAACAAGTTGAAATCCAGAGATATTTCTTTAACTAAAAAAATCTTCTCCAAAGCAGCATTGTACTTATCTCATCCCAAAAGATTTCATGTGAGAGACTATTTACATTTTTTTATGCTCCAGTTGGTTTGTTTTCTGAAATGCAAAGTAATCCCAAGCCAGAGAACCAGGATGCTATTTTTGAAAGAGAATAAAAATGGAAAGTTTCGATCAATGAAAAATTCTTCCAGATTTTTCGTGTCAAAAAATGCATCCAAACCCGCTCCTATGGGGAAGTTCCATTTTCAACCAACTGGCATTTTTATAAATATCCATTTCATTAAAAGTTTTCCACCTAGCCTGGTGAGTAGTACTACTTTGTACCTGGGTACCGCCAAACTTCTGCCGGGCTCTCCTCTGATGTCCAGTGAGCTGAGGTCAGCTAGGAGGCTCTTTTGGGGCTTGGTGAGTTTCTACCAGTTCCCTGATGCCTAGGAAACAGCACTTTACCACTATGGCAAAGCCTGCCCAAGTTTAAAATAAAGGTGGTTCCTGTCTTCGGTTAGGCCACTTTTTTTTTTTTTTTTTTTAATTTTAAAAACATTTCCCCTTTATTTTCATGGTAAAAGGTATTTTCAATATTTTACAAGAAAATACTGAATGTCCTTATTAGCTTTAGGCCATAAATGCCACAAAACAGATTTAAAAACTGGAATAAACCCAACATAAATGCTTACTATTGGTGAATATAAGGGCATACAAAACAGGGCAGTAAAGTCACTATACAATATCAGGAAAACCATTAAAAAAATCTGGAAAAGCATCAAGATGGCTGGCCTCTTTGTAGTTTCAGCACAAAAAAATTGAGCCTGATTTCTAAATATTTTCCCTAGTGGGAAATAACAGCTTGAAAATAATCCCAGATGTATTCATTTGTGTAACATTTTTCTGCTTGCAACATATAGGCATGGAAAAATTATTGAAGGTTTCAATTCTGGACTTGTATTTTAAAAATGTCAAGCTTTTGAAAAACAGCATCATTTTTCCTTAAAAGCTATTCATTTACCTGGAATGTTGGCCAGCAGGCGTACATTATGGACTTGGTTTAGTTAAGATTGAAAAATTGCCCAAAGGCAAAAGAGAAGTAGGCAATTTTTGTGGCTCAGACTATATACCAACACAAAATACAGCTGAGTTGATTTTTGCACTGGCATATAAAAGAATTTTGCAAGTATGGGATCTTAAAAGTGATCAAAAGCTATCTGAGGTTTTTAAAAAGCTCAAGGGTTGTTTTCTTTCCTGTTGTCTTCTTCACAACCAAAATCTGTATCCTGAGGTACATACAGTCAGAAAGCTCTTATTAAATGGCTACTGAAAACAATAAAAATAAAAGCAATCCAAGCCCATAAGTAATAATTTCTGAAGAAGAGCAGATGAAAGTATGTTTCTGTTTGCTCTACAAAACAAGTTGTTTACTAAAATGTTCCCATTTTGGGGTAGATATTAAAAAAAACCCAACACGTACACTCAAAGCTTCAGGAAGTTGTCTTGCTAAAGGAATCACAGTTTTCATTTGTATCGTACAATCTAGACCATCATCTTGAAAAGCTATTTGTCTGGATAGTCTTTACAGCCCAGTATTTTCTGTCACTCATTTTCTGTGACATACAGTAAGTGATGTTATCATGATATAGGTGGCTACAAATAATTTTAACAAGTTGGACTTATCAGGGGTTTTTTCCCCTCTAGGTATATGAAATCTCTTTCATGCAGGGAGACTCTTTAATAAAAAGAAAGAAAAGTCAGTGGAAACACAGGGAATTAAATTATTCCTTAAGAGACAAAGGTACAGATGTGAGACAGGTATAATGGTCAAAGCAGTGCACACCAACCCTATAGGGCTGTAGGAAATGCCTGTACTCTGAAAGGAGGAGCCAAGCTCACGTTGAACCAGCCAGCTCCAAGACCAGACAGACTATTGCTGTATCAGTGCAATGTTCTAAGTAAGCTGAGTAAGCGAACAAGGCTGAGTAGTGTGGACATAATGCCATATGGCCAGAGCTCCACTGGCTTGGCGTGAGTCTCTTTGCACAGTGCTGCCGTCCTGCAGAGTTGTGCTGGCCTGTCTGGAGCCCGCCCGAGGATGTCCAGTGCGACACATGTACAGCTGTAAGGAGCATGGTGACCCAAGGGCCATACTGTCTCTCCTGATCCCACAGGAATCATTGCCAGAACTTCTCTTGTTTCCTATTTGAGAAGAATCAAGTATTTAGAGGGTACCATAGAGGGTACCCTTCAGGAAATGTAGCCGCTACATGGCTGGCAATATCCATCTGGCTGGTTATTCCATGAAATAACCACGAAATTGTGTCCTTTTCCTTCTGGGGTGCAGACTGCTGTTACACATGCAGTGTACCTCAAATGCAGAGGAAGAGGTTCAGACACAACCTGAGCTCAGCAAGAATGACTCAGAGAGCTCCTGGGCTTTTGGTACAACATGACAGCTTTGTCCTCATGCAGCGAATGTTCACACTCAGATCACACGTGACGTGGGAACATGGTCCGTGTGCTGGGGAATGGTGGTGGAAAGTGCCATAAGGGGAGTATTCTCTGTCTTCTTCACTAGATTAAATAACTCCTCAATGACAGCAAAATTTATTTCTTGGGTACTTCACTCTGCCTGTGTATTATCCTGCTGGGAACAAACAGTGGCTCATCCATACCTCTCCTCCCCCACGTGCTTCAAGAAGTATTCGAAATAGCCAGTCAGACAAAGTGGGAAGAGTAAGCTCAGAGACAGAGCTTCTATACCTGTCATACTGAGTCTGGATTAAATGTGAAAGGAAGGACTTCTGACATTTCTTCTAAACACTTTTCCGTAACAGAACTACGGTCCTCTCTCTCTCAAGAAGAAAATGTGAAGAAGGCATGCTGATGTTTCCGTGCTACTGAGCTCTCCACTGGCATACAGTCAGAGAAGAAAAAAACGCTGAAAAAGTATAGTCAACAAGGTCTTAATGTACAGCTGGTGAAGCTGGCAGAGAAGTTCTGCTTGATGCCCAGGAGAGCAGTCCATCCTCAAACCTGAAATCTGTACAAATGCTACGTGCCCGCAGCTCCCAGCTGCAGGTAATTAGCATATCTGAAAAGTCAGATCAATAAATATCTCATTGCAAATTAAAGAGAATTTGTGTAGACATCATTGTTGTCCCCCTGCAGAGCAGTTGCAGATGTCTTGGCAGATCAGGGAAATCAGATACGTGGCCTCTGGTTATATTCTAAGTATAACTTGTTTTACTTACACATATAGATAAGTCCTGGAACAGAGATAATCAAACAGCATGCAAGCAATTCCCTTGTTCAGGAATCTCAGCTCATCACTAAAATTGGGATTACAAGCAACAATTCCACCCGAAGAACAGATTTTAATACGAGATCAAGGCAAATAGGAAACTTGCCTCCCGATAACACAGCTCCCTTCACACACAACTCTGTATGACGCAAATTAGAAAAATGAGTGTAATTTTCCATGAATGAATATTTACTTGCCTGCTTAAATAAAGCAAAAAATAAAAAAAAGAGTCTGGAAGATTGAAATGGCACCACCTGGTGACACCTGCCACACGGTATGAATGGTTGCACATCAGTACACATGAAGCTACTTTTGTTGTTTGAAGTTTTGTTGAATAGCCTGGCGTACGACCGTAAAGGCCTTTAACAGAAAAATCTGAATTAGATGCTGTTTTTTTCCATTCTGTTGCTATGGTTTGCTGTAAAGACAATTGTGGACAGGCACGTGGATTCAGATACTTCATTCAGAAATTACCAGAGTAAATCAAGTTATATATAAGGCTCACCTCACTCTAATTTATAGTTCAGCTCAGACCATTGAACTTGCAAGTAAAATTTATGGGGGAAGAGCAATAAATTAAATTGGGTAGAAACATAATTTTAGTCCTCCAGTTACTTGTACAGTTCGATTTAACACATAAAAAATGGAGTATAATACTAACTTGTTAATAAAATGTGCACAGCGCTGACATGTAAAAACAGTTTTATAATTGGTTGGTCCACTCTGTTAGCCTTGTTGACAACACTAAATTTTCAAAACCCTACATTAGTAACATTGAGCTAACATTATAAATGCAGAAAGCTCATAAATGCATACAACAGAAATTCATTTGGCCTTTGATTTTTTTGGGGGTGTCTTTAAAGTGAAAACTGTAAAATTACCACATAATAAAAGCCAGTACACTGAACACTAATTGCCCATTTATAAAAAGCTCTTTTCCTCCAATCATGTAGGTGTGAGGCATAAACTTCTTGGGTTTTACGGAGCTGCGATTTATACTTTCAGTCCTGTTTCTCTCTGTTGCATTTCATCTTAAGCTTATAAAAGACGAGCTGGATTTTATTAATCTGCATCAGCGTTCATTGGACATTAAATCTACGAAGATCCCTACAGGGTTTTAATTGTGGCTGAATTGCCAACAATAATTGGGCCTCCGACTAACCACGGAGAGCAGCCCACCCTCGCTGCCGGGCACAACTGCGAGCTCCAACACCAGCCACGATAGCCCACTTTGTCAGCCGCCCGAAGGGAAGTTGTCAAGTCTGGGACCCTGCTGCTTTATTCCTATAACTATGTTTTAGAAACACCTCACAAGTGGAATTGTGGTTGCCTCATCCAGAAAATGTGGAAAGGATTAATGTGGCATGTAAAACAAATCACTCCTGAGCTCAGCTGAGAAAGTGGGTATTAAAAGCACTCCAGTCAAAAGAGCTTTAGTGAAAGGGTCATGGTGATATACAGTCAGCACATGTTGGGCTGGTAAAGCTGCAGGGTGTTTGGAAATGGTAATGGTCCATGGGTGTAAATTCTTTCAAGACCTCTTAAAGGCACATGTGTTTCTTGAGCATGTTCTCCAAACAAGGACCTGTTATAGGTTAGATTCACTGGAGCTTTTAAACTTTATTGATTGGTTTGTGGTATTCCAGGTTCGCTTACTGCGTTTTTTTAATGCTGTTGATAAACACAGGAAAAGATCCTGGTTTAATCTAAATCTTATAAATCTATAAACTATGTGGTGTGTAGCTTTATTGTAACATATTTCAGAACGTGTTGTTTCTTTTTTTTATGCCAGTAATCACTGGCTTCACAAGAGTTAAGGGTCTATCAACATTTCTTTTATGAAAGCAGGTTGGTTAAAGCGTCTTTAGTTTTGAGGTTAAAAAAGTCAGACCCTTAACTTTGACATAACATTTAGTGTGCCTTTATATATGTTTGTAACATTTGTAACACAATATTTCCTAAAGTTATTAAAAAGATGGCTCATGGCAGCTTTTCTTATAAAGCTGGGAAGACTTACAGCGCTTAGCGAAAGCTTTATTTTACAAGTTGCACTATTCCGCGTTCTTTTTTTCGTTAGGAGTTTCACTGTGATTTAGCATAAAGAATAAAAATGTGATAACATACATGTACCATGTAGCCCTTTTCTACCCAAAGAATTGCCACTACAAGACAGAAACGTCCAGGAAGGGTTTTTGAGCAATGACCCACCTTGACTTCCGTTAGAAACGTGAGGGTTCAGTAATTTTGTAAATTAGGCCTTCTGTACAGGGATCGCTTCACTTACACTTGAAATGGAGCCATTTCTGAGAAGCATGTGTCAGGTGTTGAGCAGAACACAGCCACGTCTTTATACGGACTGAGTGGCTGAGAAGTGGAACTGAAAAAAACCCCATGTATCTAGGTGCTACAGTACTTGCCGTGATATAATTAAAATCACTAATAATCACTTCCAACACGCACCATTCAGTTGAGAACACATCCCTGCAGAAAGTGGCCTGCATCCAATTCTAGGGAAGCCTATCACAGTTGTGACCAAAAAGCCAATATTTTAGGATTTGGCCAGCAGAATGCTGCTTTGTTTAAGTACACTAGAGGTTACGATTTTTCAGCCTTATTTTTGAATGTATGCATTTTTACACAAGGCCACGATTAATTATTTTATGTGGTCATTTAACCTGTGTTCACTATAACAGACTTGAAAGCAGAATCACAGGTTGGAGTTACATGATGTGGTAGGTGAAAACATTTGTTCTGAATAATTATATTTAATTGAAATCATATTTAAAAATCCTGAGGAGTTGTTTTCTTGCAAACCCACAGGACTGTTACGAAGAGGGATCATGGTTAAATGATCAAAACCCTACTTAGTCAACTTAAAACAAATAAATAAAATAACATGTGACCTTGGAAAAATTTTGGGTTCTATGTAGGTTCTGGTTCAGTGCCTCTGACTTTGGCTCCGGCTACAACCATGACTACAAATATTTTTTCACAGGCTTCAGCAATGACACCATTTGTTACTTTTGCGTAGTACAGCGCTGGTCAAAGTCAAGATCAATCGTTCTCCTGCAACATTTCCACCATGCAATGAGGTTCCAGCCATAAAGCAAAGGGACACGCGGTAGATATGATGTCACTGTCTGGCATCTTTATGGAAATCAGAAAGCTTTGGCAATGCTGAACTTCAAAATTAAGTTTCCTGTCCTCTTCCCCTTCAGGAAGGTGAAATGTGATGTGCCTGTAACCTATCTTGAAACAGATGTCCTGTAGCTACTTAGGTAAACAGCTGAGGTAACTGGCCAAGACACATTTCAATGTTTTGTGGAGAGACACACAGTCTAAAAAGACCAAGGGAAAAAAAAAAGGTTAATAGCAGACGTGGGCTGTTGTAATGTCATTGTTCCACACTGCAATAACGTGCAGGAAACTGGACAACACTGTAATCTGTAAACCAAATTATTGGTGTTCTGCCCAAACATTTTAAAACCCAAACACCTGCAAGGAGCAGTCAAATACCCTGAACAGAAGACTAGTCCTTCTAGGTTTTTTTACCTTAAAAAAAAATTATTAAATTTTAGGCTTAGGAAATGTTTTTCTTTAAGCTTGCTAAGCTACAGGCCATGAACAAAGGCATTTTTTTTCCAAGAGTGTGCAGTTGCTCTGTTTAACTAAGTAAAAGTTTCCTGTACCTAGGAAAAAAGGCACTGCTTACCTTTTGTTTCAACTCTCATTTTATAACAGAATCAATCAGTCTTGTTAGTCTTTATATTAAGACCTCAGATAATCTGTTTTGCTGAAACACTGGGGTTGTTTTAAACTGAAGTCTCTTATGTTAAGTTCCTAATTGAGAGCACTGGCTCTCAAGTTTTATTTCATTTTGAGAAGACTCTGCTCTGCCTCCGAACAAAATCTGTAGATTCAGATTCAAAGATGTCCATCAATGTGTTCGTCATCAACTCTGCAAGAGCTGAAAAAGTTGGAAAATAAGCTAGAAGAAAAAAGGAGAATATTGCAGAAGCTCTCCTTTTGTTGTTTACTTTTTGTCAGTTAGCGAGCCTATAACAGTTTGATTTTAATTTAGTATAATTCATTGAAAACCCCAACTTTCCTGTTAGAAGCCAATCCTGAAAATATCAACTGAAGTAATATAAATAGTAAGTCGATTTAATAGGATGCCAATGGTTTATGTCCTGAAGATGATCTCTTTCTTATCCAGAGACAAATTTGAACTGTGTTATGTCAGTAACCTGAAGGTCTTCGTGTAGCTGGTATTTGTCAGACATTTCACTGCCTAAGGGTTAATTTTGACGGAAGAGGAGCCCAGGATAGGGAGCTAATGATCTCTCTGTGCAGCTTGTTACTCAACTCTTCCAGTTCTGACCCACCACGCTCAGCCCCCAAAAACTGCTTTAGCAGAGGAGAGAAAGGTCTAAAGCACCACAGTCTCCCTAAAATTCCCCATCCTCCTACTCTTCTGTGGAATTGCCTCAAACACTAGTAAGGACTTGGGCCTTGCTCCGCTGGGAGATGTATAAACGTTAGGAAAACAAATATTACTTGCTTTGAAGAGGAGAAAAAAATTAAGAATCTTCTAACAACAGCAGTCAGTGAGCTTATGCCCTTCTAAGTACGAAATTGGGTAAGAAGAGAAAAAAAAAAAAATTAAAAAACGCCACAGGATTTATTTCCTTCTCAAGTTAGGAACAAACTGGGACTTGTTTCTATCTGTACCTAGTGAGCTTCATCCAGTTTGTTCAACAAGGCTTTGACATGGGCAGACCAAAAGTCAAGGCTGAATTTTTGGTAGGCCTAATTAAATCATTTACATTTGGAAGGCATATATTACAAAAGAGAAAAATCTACTTTAAGCATAATTTCTCCAAAAATTATCAAAATGCCATGTTTCGGTAAGGTCTGGTGCTTTATTTAAACAGATTCTAGACAAATATATAATATTTGTCACATTCCGTTTTTTTTAATTTTAAATTTAAGATTTTTGACTGTATATTTCTTCTTCCTTCTTTTAAATTTTTCCAAGTTAATAGAGGAAGAAAAAGGCAAACCTGGGGAAGCCTTCATCTGAAACTGAAAAATACCCAGTATTGAGGAAGCAGCACACTTTTTCCCCCACAAAGTTGAACAAAACTTTTTGGTTCTTGGAAAACATGAAAAAAAGGCAAAGGTAAATTCATACCATCACACAAGCAGCGAAATGCGTAAGCTGACTCACATTTTCTGTTGCTGATGTAGGACTGTCCATGTGTCAGCCATTTCATGAAGGGCATGGACACCACCTAGCACGCCCATCTGAACCGAAAGAGGAGAAAGGTAAGTGAGAGGGAGTCAACCTCCCAACTTTGTTCTCTCTGATTTTGCTCATAAGCTGCTGCCAGTGCTCACTTTCCAAACAGTTTTTCTATTTTTCTTTTCCACACTTGCCGTGCACTTGCCACGCTTCTCTCTACATTTCTGCAGAAAGTGCTACACGAAGGGCAATGAGTGCACGTCGCTTTCAAAACAGTCTGATAATGTACGTACATATGTCTGTGCGCACGCATGTGTTGAAAACATTTATCAGAGCCTTCCTGTGGCACTACTGCTTTCTTATTCGCAAGTGCCATACCAACCCCAGGCACAATATCAAAATAAAGTACTCGCAATCGAATTACCTGTGTATTCTGCTATTGAAACATTAAATACATCAGTACTGAAGCAATCTCAGAGTGTCATTTTCTACCTCCTATCGGCTATGGATTTTGCCATCTTAAGAAACAAAACCCAAGTTAAGACTATGAACAGACTAACCAGCTCCATCTATGAAACAAAAGAGAGCAGATACAGTAGGCAAGTGCCCCCACTAACATCTTTAAGCAGCAATTTTCAGGCAAACAAAAGGAAGCACTTTTCATTACAATGCACAATTAAATCATGGAACTCATTACCACAGGATGCTGCAGAAGCCAAAAGTGTAACAGGGTTCAAAAGGAGATTAGACTAATTCATGAAGGATATGTCTATCAATGGCTATTAAGCACGGTGATCCGGATGCACCTCTGGCGAAGGAAGTCCCTAACCCACTGACTCTTGGAAGCTGGGAGGGATACCGTGGAAGGACTTTGTGCGTGGTTTTTATGTTCATATATAGAAAAAGATTATTTTAATTGAGCACCTTAGAGAATTGTTTTCTTCTCAGACCCAGTTCTTATTCCTACCTAACTACTTAATTTTTTTTTTTTTTTAGGGCCCCTTCTTCAGCAACTTGAACATTACATTAGTCCTTTAGAGACAAAGCAGTAACTCCTTTTAACAGATTTACTTGATGTTATTCATCCAACTCGTAGAAATCTCTCTACCTTTGTAAAGCTGCAACATCAGTTCCCAGAAACCTGGGAAGTATAACTGAAATAAAATGTGATATGTGCACACCTGTATAGCAGATGACTACGTTAAAAGTGATTAAACAGCATTTCTTTTTGGTTTCTTTTAATTTGAACCTTACTCCCTTATACTTCTACCGAGAAAATGTTAGAGCCAGCACCCCTCTGTGCAAACCAGTTTACTGAAGCTGAGGATGCAGCCCTTGATTTTACAAACTGAGGACAGATAATTGTTAAACCTCAAAGAACACATGTCATTGCAAAGCTCTTACAGTAACACTTCTCTTGCCGCAGCCTTCCATTCGAAATGTGTTTGTGTCATTTATATTGCATTGTTCTAATGCAAGATACGTTTGGGAGTGTAAATATCAGGATTAAATCTACCTTGAAAACTCAGGCTGAATCAGGTTTATAGCCTAGAGGCAAGTTGTGAATCCCATAAAGCATTGTTTGAGGGACCTGGTTAGTGTTCTGTACACCTGCTTAATGTTTTTTTTTTTTCATAGTCACAAATGTCAAACTGCTCAGTAACGCATTGGGGTTTGAATGACAGCCATGCACTTGAGCACCAGTTATGTTTTTTCACTACCAAATTGGACTATAAATGATGAAAAAGAGGTCAGAAAGGAAGTATGGAAGCATACAAATTTGAAAGGGGAAACTGCTAATAGTCATAAACCGTGTGCAATCAAAGGACTGGCAAGTCATTGTGAATTACCTGCTCCATGAATTACTGATCTAACTGCATTATGATATGGAATTTTCTAACTCCTTTCATCTGCGGTGCAATGGCTCCTAACAGCTCCCAGATCAAAAGCAAGACTGCCAGCA
>VYZM01001229.1:305407-346595 GCA_013398915.1 Dromas ardeola | reverse complement strand
GGTTACATGTTAGTAGTTTTACTGACCGTATAAAGTTAATGAGACAATTAGCTTGCGCATGCCAATAGCACCAACTCGAAGACACAGCCTAAGGCATATATAAGCAATGATGAGAGGATTGATTTCTACAGGTGTCTGTCACACATATTCTAAACTCAAGTTATGACCATAACCACAAAGCACAAGCCAGCAGACATATTAACCAAAACGTATAAATAGTTCTCTCAGCTGGGCTTAGAAATTCTTATGGCGTGTATTACAATGTTTAAAAGACATTTCTGATTAAACTGATTCTGCTTTTTTTTTAATCTGTTTTCCTAGACTGGATCAGAAAAAATGAGGTTAGCCGCTCACCTGAGCAATTTTGAAAAAATTAAAATTAAAAAAATAAATTATATGTATACATGTACACATTTTGACAAACATCACTTTTGTTTGGTATGTTTCCACTGGGACAACTCTGAGTTCACCCAGAGATGAAACTGTGAATTCAATTTCATCATGATGGCAGTCTGCACAGTGAATATGTCTTTTTTTTGTGCTTATCTTCAGGCACCGACAGCTGCGTCACTATTTCAGTGTGAATATACTGGATACTTTCCACCTAAGACCGTATGTGTAAATGTGATGCGCAAAGTAAAGAGAAAGCAAAGACTGGCAGTATCACCTCACTGGTACATCAGCCTGGAAAATAGAATTTCTCTCCTGGGGAAGTAAGTTATTGTAATTTTTCCTGAAGAATTCATATTTTTGTAAAGGAAAGAAAACTTCCGAAGAAATGCTACTGCAAGAGAGCCTACCTGAGTGCCAGTGCCCCCCATTTCATGTTTCCCTCCCCCCAGCCACCCCACTCGGGAGGCAGAGGCCTGGCTGGGGCGTCAGGAAGCTGGAGGAGCCGCTGCCTGGGGAGTGGGGAGCCAGGGGAGCCCAGGCTGGCACAAAACCAGGAGCGCAGGCTTCCTGGACAGCCTGCCTGTCTGCTTTCCATTGAAGCTTTCAATGGAATCAACATGTTCCTGTGAAATGTTTCAATTCTGTAAAATCAGCATTTTCCAACAGAGAAGTGTTCCACTGGAAAATTTGCAACCAGCTCTAATAATCAGGGCATCTTTAACATCTCACACAGAGGTGGAGCTGAAGGACATTAAATTTCCATCTGAGAGATCGTGAGCCAAATGTTCTCCTTGCCTGCGTCCTACGCTGCTGCCGTGGTCTTCACCTGCGCTGTCTGCGACAGCGGGCTGGTGGTTCTCCGGTGAGCGTCACCATGTGACAACAAATTCTTACTCCATTGTTACAGCTTGACCAAAACAGTCAAACAGTGGGCACCGTGTATTTGATGTGGCCAAACATAGTGCCATAGCAAATACCAGTTGTGGAAGTTTGGAAGAAAGTTTAACAGTTTTAAACTATCACGGGAGCCACAAAGAACCATTCTCAGCTCCAGTCGTGACCAGGGTTTTTCTTATGCGTGTACGTATGTTGGAGCACTTGAGTTTAAATCTCTTTTTTTTTCTTTGGTGGGTTACTTGGTTGATTCCCATGTCTTCTTTAGGGGGTGCATTCATAAACTTGACAAAAAGGTAAGGAATTATTTATTTATATAAGATTCCATTCAAGAAAAATTTTAGGGAAAGAGCAACAAGGATGTCCAGCAAAACACAGAAAATCAATGATTCCTGACAGTTGTCAGTCAAACCTCTGGTTAGAAACCTCTCTTGATGATCACACCTCTCTATGTAACCTACCTTGTTTCCAGCGAGAGATTTCGGGAGCTTGCTCTGTTAAGACAAGTTAAAAGTTAGCTAGACAGAGGTCTACAAATATAAGATAAGTCACAGTAAACAATTATTCATCCAAGATTTTAAAGAAGTAAGGGAATCTGGATTACAGGAAGCTGATGCTTGATTGGTTTTTTTTTTGCATTGAGCATAATGGACCCAAATATATTTCTTTACTGCAGAAAATAGGTAAGAGAAAGAAAAATGATATCTTTCTGTAGCTGATGTTGGAACTCAAAAAGAGAATGCAGAAATAATTGTTAGCAAGTGTAAAACAATGAAACTACACAATCAAGCAGATCAAACCAGCTCTTTAAATTCTATTTTACGATTCGGATTGGATTTCAAACTACTGATGTCCTTCAATTTCAGTTTTGTGCAGCTGTAATATTTAGGAGCAAGAGTCATCTCACGGCAAGTCATGCAATATAGACCAGATCTTCTAGGGTGCAGTTTCTCTTAGTCTAAAATCGACCAAATAAATCTCAGGAAGAATGTGCTGATTTCAATCTTTTAACCATAAAAGGAGGTTACGGCGACAAGCTTGGGATAAACAACTACACTGTAGATGATTTAAGCTAGGTGAGGGGAAACCAACCCAACTTTCTTTTAAGGTAACTTTTCATGGAATAAATTACTGCTAAAACTTAGGTTGTAGATGACTAGTCTTTGTATTGATTTTAAATTTTGCAAGAGCAAGTTTTAATAAAGAGCATAGTGACATCTGTGCTTTAAGATCTTGTCATGATAGAGGAATTTTTAAACAGACCAGACTCTGAGGCTCAGTAAATATTTTACTAAGTGACCTCAAACTTAGGGTTTAAGTATTAGGAGTCTCACTCATGTCAACCCTTACAGTAGCAAGGCAAAGGAAAAAGAGAAAATGAAAAAGCATGAAGGAAAAGGGAGAGATAGATGTACCAAAAAAAAAAAAAAACCATCCAAACAAAACCCAAATAAAACAAAAGAAGCCGCCAAAAGACCAGAATGAAAAGAGAAATAGAAACAATCTACAGAACTACTAATCCTTTTTTGTGTCTTAGAAAAACATGTGTAAACCACAGCGGATAAGCTTCCCATCGTTACAGGAGGTGTCTCTGAAACAGAACTCCAGATTTTGAGAGCTCAGCAGTTGGGGAAGCTGAGCGTGGAGCTGAGCTTTGTGTCTGGCACAGCCCTCGCCATGGGGCTGTGCCAACCCCCAGATCCAAACCCTCCCCCAGGCCGCAGCAAGGGCACCGGGTGCCTGGCCCACCTCCAACCCAGCGCCAGCTTTTCCAAGCGCTCCTCATCCTGCAGACACACAGTCACTTATATGTTGGAAGCCATATATCACATACACATCCAACACGTAAAGTCACTTTCCATCCTGCATGTTTTGGGGGTTTAAATTATTTCAAATTGCATGAAATTATACGTGCTATGCCAGATTTCCCAGCTGACGCCTCTCAGCTAACCCCACCCCCAACACCAAGGACGGGGGTTTTTTAATGTATAATAAAGACAGGAAAACGTAGCAGCGTTGCTCTCCCTTGGGTACTGTTGGGTGAAAGAGGGGAACACCACATGCAAGTAGCTGTGGCTGAATACCGGTGGCCGCTGCTGTCCCTGGCACACAATAAGAGAGGCTACGGGTTCAAAAGGGATACATTTGGGGAAGTATGCCAGTGCCAGCCATAGAACATGTGAATATACATGCACAGTCAATGCATAAGTACCTATATACATATATATTCATACATACATATGTGCGTATATCATGTAAGGTGTGAGGACCTTGGGGAAGATCCCAGGGCACATACACTTGAATTATACGTGAGTGTGTTTGCGTGTATGGGGGAGAGTGGGTAAGCACAGCTGTGCACATGTGCTCCTCATGTGCCCCCGGAATGCCTTGTATTTCTGCTCTTTTGGCTTGGTTACCTCAGTGCCTGAGCCTACAATAATGCATGTCACCCTTGTGGGTAACATTTTGTTATAAATCTAAGCATGCAAATATTTGTGTCAAAGCTGTCTACGCGTGCAACCAGTTGAGAAGCTGAAATGCCTTCAAGTTATGTAGCAACTGTTTTCATTTTCTCTCAAATGGTGTTTCTGCTATTTTCTAACCTCTGCCTTTTTTTATTGTCTTTATTCTGCTCTAAAGCTTGACTGCCTTTCTCTTTGCCTAACTTCTGGGCAGTGAGAAGAATGTGTAGGAGCCATCTCCAACTTTTAATACAAAGAGAGCTAAAATTACAGTCTGTATCAAAACAGTCCCTTGCAGAGCAGCGCAGCATTTCTTTTGTCTACACAACCCCTCTCAGAGAAGCCATAATGCAGCCCTTAGTAGCTACCAGTGATCCCGTAATAAGCCCTTTCCTTCTAATGTGGCAAAGGCTTTGAAATTTAAGTTATAAATGTGACAGAAGGATTGAATTCAAGTTTGTCCTATAGTTATAGATGCGGTATAGCTGATGGGAGACCACAGACAGGCTGGAGAGGTGGTGGTTGACCAAACTCCTTCCTGGCCACCTTCACTACAAAGTGACTTCCGGGAGCTCTCCAGGAGCAAATTTTCAGAAGTCCTGAGATCCCCCTAGGCAGCTCCCACTGTGCCTAGACCAACAGATAGGTACTACTGATATGCTTTAATAGTACATTAACATCCTGAGTGGAGAACCTGGACACTAAGGAGGCTCCCTCAGGCAACTCCTGCAGCAGAAATGACCAAACTGTACACAGACAAGATACTTACAAATAACAGAAACTGCAGCTTCAGAAATGGTATGTAGTTAAAGTAATAAGATGTTTTTCAAGTAGTTTAAGATAATCAGTACCAATGGATCGTGGACATGCTGGAGTGGTCACATAGGACCACAGCCCTCACAGTTTGGGAAGTCACAACTGATCCAGCTAAAGATGCCATTGCAAGGTACCTTGCAATGCAGACTACAGTCGCCGTCTAGACAGTGACTGATCATCTTGTTTGAGAGATTTGGTTCCCCACACGAGTACTAGCCCATACAGATAACCCAGAATCTTTGCATTTTTTGCCTTTTTTTTTTTTTAAACAAACCATCCATAAGTCAATATACAATGCTACTTAAATGTAGGAAACCTAAAAAAGAGATACTGGAAAGGGAGGTTTCTGCTAAGCATCTATCTACATGAAGCAACAACAGGAAAATGTGGACTGTGCTGGAATTCAAGGAAAATAAATACAAAATTGGCAGGACGCAAAATAAGTCCACCTGTCTAAGGATGACTTCAACTGTAAACACGTTGGGGAACTCAGTTACCACCCACAGTGAAGAGGACTGAAGGAACCAAGATTAACTCATCAAAAGAGACCTGACCCTGACCTCCCCCTGTCCTAGCACGCCACTTGCTTACTCTCTTAACCCACTGACCAGTTTTTCTGAAGTCAGTGTCCCAAAGGGGCGTGTGACCATGGCCGCCTCAGCTTAACTCTGTTTACTCAAAACAGAAAGGAATAATAACAACAACAATAATAACAACAACATCCAAATAATAATAATAATAATAATAATAATAATAATAATAATAATAATAATAATAATAATCAGTTTTTCTTAACAAGGATCAATAGCATTCAGTTACCTGAATGTTCATTTAAGACTTTTTTCTGCAAGTTAAGGGAGCTTGTGCAGAATAGATGAGCATCGAAGGCAGAATTCTCATCTTCCTTTCACTGCTGTAAATTTGAAGCGACTCCATAAACCTCCGAGGAATTAAACCGAGTTTACAGCTTCTAAAATGAGGTAAGAATTTGTCCCATACCATGTACAGTAACAGACTCTTTAACAAACTGACATTAAGAGGACCCAGAGCAAATAAACAAAAATAAGTAGAGCGTGGTCCTTACATGAACATCAATAGTTAAAGACAGGGTCTTCTATGAGCCTGTAGGAAGGGGTATGCACTCATAAATCCTTGTCTGTTGCAAAGTGATGGGCCAAATTGTGCTTAGCCACATCAGCAGCAAAGACTCACATAAGGAACAGCAGGAGCAATAAAATTCATATGGCTAGCTTTCATAGATATAAACGTTTCTTGTACCACGTGTCACATATTCAGTTTGTAGGAATAAATATATTAACTATGTTTTTCTAACTAAAAACATTTTCCACATGCGAACAGACTTAAAAGCACGTTTAGAAAGAAGATGCAATAATCAGATTTTAAACTTTGACTTTAAATTCAAAACAGAACTTGAAGTAAGCCTTTGGGGATGTTCCTTCTTTTGAAGGAATGCATAGTTCTTGTTACCTACTTCAAGCAATGAATGGCAACACTCAGTCACAAAAATGCAACAGAACTTCTTGTGAGTGGGAAGAGGCTCCATAAAACTCATTTAAACACCAAGATTGTAAGAGCCAGCAAGATTTGGAAAAGTCTGAGGCAAAAGTGGATTTGAAATTTCAAATAATATCCTCAAAGCTTTGCTTAACAACCTTTGCTTTTTTCCAGAGAAGTAAACCATGTCAATTCCCATTCCCCAGCTACCACACAAATGGGATAATTATTACTGAAAAGAACTTCTCTCGGAAATACAGGATCAATTATTTTCACCAAAGTCATGGCCAATTAGGCAACATGCAGAATGAATGTTGTTGATTGAATCTCTCTGTTAAGGACTGGCAGAAAACAGTATACAGTAATGGCTAAACTGTGATCGGATGGTAAAAGAAAATAGCAGTTCTTAATCAGCGTTGTGCCCTTAATTTTTATTTGAGTGTGTGCATTGGGCCCACGTGGGTGTGGGAGCCAGGCAAACAGCATGAGGAAGGAATGGGAAGAAATGAAGCAAGGAGCCCTGGTGGATGAGCTGCACAACACATTTCATTCTCTGGAAGATGCCCGTGGAGACCCATCTATGATTCTCTTCTCATTTTCCTTTTGTAGGGTTTAGCTTACACCTTGCTGGCTTTGCTGAGACGCAGAAATTTTCAGGAAAAATCAACCTCTGCTCATAGATAGGTAATGTAAAAAATGCAGAGCATGCTTTGAAGAACAACAGATGTTAGAGAAGTAGTTACTACTGCGAGAGTAGTAGTTCCCACTTGTAAGTAACATTTTGTTCTTCTTTGATGTGGTCTGTGTATATCCCCTGCTGCAGAAGGCTAGCTAACAATAAAATACCAACAGAGGTAGGTCCAGGAACTGTAATAAGACAATACAGGTACAAACTGAAAGGAGGTAAATGAAATCTTTTCCATCACTAAACTGTTTGGACTGGTGCCACAGAAAGAGTAACTGCCCAGGGTCAAGAGACCTTGGTATATCTTATCTATGAAAATGGATGGAAAAACAAGCAGCAAACACATCAAGGACCTTATTATTAAGCTACCAATCAAAGAGTGACAACATGCAGTGATTTCCCGCTCTCTTCTCTTTGCACTAACACAATCATATGTTATTGAGCTTCTTTGGCAACTAGGAACTGTTATACACCCCCTCGCACCTGTAGCGCTGGGAAGCAGAGAACCCTCCCCTCTCCTGTTCCTGTATAAGAACAGGAGAAGCGTGTGGGGATATTTCTTCCCTGAATTAACTACTACGCTCTTTTTTTGACCTGTGTAAAATTTTGGCATTCTATGACAATGAATCCCACAGACATGGTAAAATGAAGTGTCACTTTTTCACTGATCCAACACAGTCAAATTGTTATGTCATTTATTCTGCCCTCTTTGGCTGACAGTCATTAAAATGCGTGCCTGCTCATTGGCCTCTATGATAGTTCCAGTTATATGTTGACAGTTTTTAGTAGGATACTTGGATGTGCTACAGGCCTTGTGATTTCCATTTCTTCTATCCCTTTCCAAACAATTCTAAAGTTAGTGAGAAAACTATCACACAGCCTTTTCATAACATAATAGAATACAGAATGTTATCATATTCTCTATTGTTTGTAAAATCAGCATTAAAATAGTTTTTGCATCTTTGCTGTGTTATAACTAAACCAAACTATTGCTACAGTGGTGGGTGGTTTTGCTGGTGTTGGTTGGGGTTTCGTTTTTTTTGCTTTTTTCTTTTTCTTTCGGATCATTATTAAATGTAGGTAACAAGCCACAGCAATGTTTTCTTAACGTAATTATTTATCTTGACTTTTGAGACACTTCTTTTCAAAACCCTCCTGAACTGCATTGCCCTTAAGTACACAAAACTGACAACCTGAATGAATACATAACTGGGGTATAGTGAAAATTAAAATAAAGCAAATGCCCTTTGGGAATTCGTTCATATCACAAATACCGTAACAGCTGGCACTGGTTGATCTAGCTTTTGGCAGTCTCTGTAGCAACGTCAAAGACACAATGTTTCAGAAACAACTGATGAGTCAGCTGCAAAAGGTTGAGAGATTTAGTTCAGAGAAGCCCATTTACTAAATAATGAAATATTTCCGTAACATCCCATATTTGACATCCCGAAAGAATACCAGTTACAGGCTGAGCTAATAATACCACCTATTATTGAAACTGCAATAACATACCCCAGTTTCTGACCCTCTTGCCAGCTGCTTATAGGCTTGGAAATCTTTAACCATTTGGGGCTGTAATTTTCCATTTTTCCTGTTTTTCCTATGACCCATTTTTTGTTGGTTTTTTTTTTTTTCAAACTAACAAAATACTGTGCTTCTTTCCAAGAAAAGCTCTTGGGAGGAAAAATGTTGTTTTGTTCCTCTGAAATAAGGCCTGATGAACTCTTATTGAGAATCTCTCTGACATTCACGCTTTGAAACGGGAATATGAAACTGGGGCTATGGGGAAGTTTTGAGGAGTTCTTTTGCAACTCTCATCAAGATCTTTTATAATTGATCCATCAACTGTTTTGAACTTCCAGAAGTAGTTCCTGCCACCTGCAAAGTTTTATTGAGCTTCACACAGACAAAAAAAGAGTTGTTTGAAAGAACACAAAAAATGTAAAAAAATTTCTCCTTTCACTTTTGGAAAACCAAAAAATATACAAAATAAGACGTGTAAAGATGGTAAAACACTCACCAGCAAAGGATTCAGTAACAAAAGGAAAAAGTATTGTTTCACTTTTCATTGTCTCTACAATAAAACTGGAAACACGTTTGGTCACACATCACATACAATATGCGTCAAGGGAATGTTTCCTAGCCTTATATGCTATACCCCGTGGAAGACAGGCATGCTCTCTATTGCTCTGACCTCTCAAGTTTACTGCATTTTCACTGGCTAGACATTTTCAGCACTTTTCCTAAGCTGGCAATTAAAGCCTCATTTGCAGCTGTGCTTGTGAAGCTGAGGCTTCCACTGGATCATTTTTGAAAGCCTGGGATTCATTTGATCTGTGGAATAGTAAAACTCTGCGTTTGAGAACATAAAAAGTACATAAAATATTAAAAAAGTAAGAAATAACTACTATCCCTGGTCAAAAACTATTGCCCCCCAGCGAGATGATCAACACAAGCAGCAAACGTAAAGAAAGGAAGAGGAAGAAAAGCAATAGTAGTTTGTCCTTTTCTGGAAAGTCTGGCTTGCTAGCTGAGCGCATGGAATGAGTTGCAGGGGAAAACGAAACTAGAGAATATGTGAAGCTGGGAGATGAGATCATCCCCCCCAAACAATCCTTCAAATTCATAGACACTTCTGGATTCATGAGGTGAGAATAACCAGCACTGAGGACTGTAAAATTCATTTGTAGCATTTGAATTTGTTAACATGCATTTGCAAGCTGACTCCTCCTAGAAGGGGGAGCAGGAAATGCCCTGGAAACGGAGGGCAGAGAAACGTAACTCTTTAAAAAATCCTTCTTAAAATGAGAGTGACAATAGCCTGTATCCAGACAGCCTCTTTGCTAACAGTCTACACCAATGCAATCAAGTGTTACAGCTACCTTTTAAGTTTTCAGCAGCGTATTATTTTGCAACAGCCTGATCCTGCAAATGGTTGTTCCCAGGTGCATAATTATTCACACACGGAGCCCACTGAAAACAATGGGTGTCAGTGCATGAGTAACCACCTGGAGGGCTCAGAGTCCTGAAATTGTTTCTGCATATGATAGGCAAGTTGCGTATTTGCAAGGGGATTTTCTTTCGTATTTGTATTTGGGTTTTTTTGTTTCCAAAACTGAAATGGAGATAGGCCCACGTCAAAACACCCAGAAAAAACCTTCTGAACTTTGACAGTGGATGGAGTCCAAACCTACAGCAATCTCAAAATTTTGCATGTATAGTGGCTCTTTATAGTGGGCTAGATCCAAACCTCACATTGAAAAAAATCCCCAAGGCAGTAGAACTTGGATCGGTGCTTTCCGGTTTGAACCCAAACTGAAAGTGTTGCAAGAAATGGCTCATTAGTTTATTCTGTAGCATTCGCCTCCAGAAATCTGTCATTGAACAAAGGCACATCAACATTTGAGAAAAAAAATGATTAGTTATTTTTGGATAACCCGAAGGCCCTCTAAGTGGTGTAGCTCAATATTTTTTGGAAATCAAGGTCTATTGCAGAGCTGTCTTAGATCTCTCTATCAGTACGGACAAGGCTGACTTTTGCCACAATGAGAACATCAACATTACACTTGGGGTGGCCAAAGTTTATAAAGATAGCAAAACAGATCCTCCCATGAGGTGAAGGCAAGGGCATGATGAAAACAGTCAGCGACTATCACTAAAAGCAGTAGCTCTTTTCTTTCTCTTTCAGCTCTCTTCCTTTATTTATGGTATGGTATGGTATTCCTCTACCCCACCTGCCATGATAGGAAGAGTCCTTCCTCTTCCTCGTGCAGTTGTCCATTCCCTCTTGGTCTCAGGGAAGGGACAGGAGTTACAAACAGGGTAGGCTAAGAGGAAGAGCCTGGAAAGCTTGCTGTCCTCATACCCCACCTTACCTTGATAACAAAAAGCAGCTGTGCATGCAAGAGCTGGGAATTAGCTGAAACAGACAAACTTTGTCATTTCAAGTATGGGCAAAAACAGGCCACAGATAAGAGCGATAGGCTGACAAACCTGTCCTCCTCCTCAGAGCTCCTTCCTAGAGCCACAGGATGGAAAGTGGAGCTATTCAGCTAGGTCCTAGCTCCTCGTGGAAAAACGAAGTGAAAAATGAAGTATTTGTCTGATTTCTTGTGAAGGTAATTACAGACATGTGGTTTATTTTGTCCCTTGCCTTCGTTCAAAAGCTAGTTAATGTCAGAGCCAGAAAGGTATCTTAAAGTACCACATCCCCACAGCATGCATGTCTTGAGTTCTCTTAACGGACAGATGCAAGGCTTCTCCTGACTTGATGATGATATTCAGAGACAAAAACATGGGAAAAGGGAAGGTTTTGTTACCTCATGTTTGCGTCTTCTCACTCCTAAAACAGGCTACAGGTCTATCTGAACTCCTGCACTGGTCATGGCCTTCATAGCACTGATGGCTACAGCCTCAAAGTAGTACGTCAGCAGCTGAGTGCTGCAGGGGAAGAAGTATCTCTCAGCTTGATCCATTGATACCATTCGGAGATTTCTCTTGGCTGTTCAAACCATCAGCAGATTCAGTAAACTATTTTAAAGATCCCCCCATGCCAACCAGAGAGCAATGTCAAGGATTTGGCCCACCGCGTGGCTGGGATTGGGTTGTATAGAGCCTGCTGGTAATTTATTTTCCTCCACTAAACTGAATGGAAACAAAGTACAATACTGCAAAGCAGTGAAGTCGACATGGTCCTGAATTGACAGCCTTTTGAATTTTACTGAGAGTTTTCCACTAACCTCAAGCAGCTTTGATCCTCACATTGATCCCTAAGAGCCTCAGTTCTTCATCAGAAACTTCCTTGCTTCATCAGGTGTTATTTCCTTCATTTTCTAGGTGGGTAATAATTGTCTCCCTTCTTCCTACATGGGGCCACATTTGAGAACTAGGAAACAGAAAATAAATTAGTATTGGGAAATTAAAGCACATTTGGCTTTTACACTGTTGTGCAATTTTCTAAACAGAAATTTAGGCCTTATCTTTCAGTTCAGTCATCATGCTCTGTGAAGGAATGCTGTTTGCAAAAATGGATTTGGTCACATACTGATTACAGAGGGTTGATATTCTGATTCTGAAGTCATGCGTTGTGCAAGGGGTTTGTTTTCTGGTTTTGGGCTTTTTGTATTTAAAAGAGAACCTTAAATAGACTTTCATAAAACACAAATTGCTTTTAAATTCTGGCATAATGCCTACAACTGTTTATAACTCATGTAAGGAAGTCATCTATCTTAACCAGTGTAGGTCAAACATATTTTCCATGTTAATTAGTTGTATTGGATCTAATATGTCAATGACAGTGCTTCATTTTAATCAACAAAGAGAGGGCTCTTTAACCTACACAATGCAGCTATAGCCTCTCCCAAACTAAATGTAACAAGTCTGGAAATTATAAAATCACAGGCACTTGTTCCAAGACCCTAGAGATGCCGGACGCTGGCTTTCTCCATGGGCTCTCACTTGCAGTAATAGAACACTGGAATTCTACAGAGTAATTATCACTAAATTATAATTGAAATAATGGATGTGTTAAGTCACTCTAGCAAGACCAGTCTCCTGAATATAATCACCTAAAAAGGATGTATAGTTATTTTTGCTTTGACCCAGTGGAAATGTTCAAAATATCCCCGTGATTTTTGAAACAGTTACATGCAATTTTTGGTACTTTCCAGAACAGTTCTGATTAACCCAGTAATAACCAGAAGTTTTTTATATCATATGCTTTTGGAATATGCCTCTGTGTACTGTAGTCTCTGCTTTTAAGTCACACGCTGCAAGATGAAGGGGGGTTTTTTTAAATATATTTTTGGAAGTAAATTCCCAGTGTTATGACAGCTGTTCTGAAATGTGTTGTGACAAAAATATCCACACAAAATGATTTTTTTAAATATATTTTCCAGTTATTGGGGAATAACTACTGGACTAATTTCTTTGGAGCCTGCACATTTCACATACTAATATACATCTGTTACATTTTGGTATCCATGTTTATACACATTAGCCCTTTTCTATGCATATTCTACCCCTGTGGAGATTTAAACTGTATGGGCTCAAGACAAAACAGTCTTCTCAGGACTCAGCTCTGGCAAGTTCAGTACTCAACTAGGCAGCTCAACAAACCCCAGCATGTCAGCTTGGTGTGCCTGGTGTCCCAACCCGATCCACCTCCGGGGCAGCCAGCTGTGCCTGGCAGAGCTCAGCTGTCACCAGCCTGTTCCCATCTACAGCCAGTTCTCCTTTCACTCACAATGTCACTCCATGAAGGTCAGGGCTTATCAAGCTGCGGCAGTGCCTTTGGGCAGTATTAATGGACATATCATGCTGTGTCCCTGGCACGCTCCACACTGAAAACTAGGGTTTTACACTCAAGAGTCCTTAATGGTATGAAATAAACACTGCTCTTAAAGGCTCCCATCATAGCAAACTCCTCTCCCAACTTTTCAAAGACGTGTTAGTCAAGAAAGCATCACAGCAAAATATCTCCCAGTCATTTTTAAATGAAACAACACTTATTAAAAGGAGATGGAGACAATGGAGATTATATTAGGCCAGTCCAGGTGCAGACAGATCTTCTCCTGGTCCTTCACACCTAGAGGTCTGATTCCTTTGACTTCAGTTGCTTACTGCCATCACTGCTAACTTCTGTTACTTCTATTTTATACGAGTGTAAGCCTAAAAGAGCCAGATAAACTGAATATCATTACCAAGGGTAGAAAACCCTTCAACAGATGGGAAAATGATCCCACTTGGCAAGAGGCAATGTTTGGTACTTAAAAAAAGGAAAAAGCTTTTGGATTTCAGCCACCAAATCCAGTCCCCAATCTTGGACTGCGCAGAGTAATTCCCAGAGCTCAAAAATGTAATGTACTGCTGTGGATCATCCATTAAACTGTCTATTGAATGAGGTATAATGCTAAACAGGCTGAGGAGAGTCTATCATTCAGATTAATGCAACTCCAACTCACAAAACCTTCAGAAATGGGTTTTGTAGGCAGGGCAACTTGGTGCTAAATAAGTTTGTTTGCTGTGAGAGCCAAGACGTTAGAGCGTTAGAAGCCCAGAAGAATATGGCTATTTCTAGGGGTCGAGTCATGACACAAGTATGCAACGAAATGGAAACAGAGTAAACACTAAGAAACAAAGAAAACTGCATGAATTTCTACCTCTATAATAAAACCTTAGCAACAACATACAAAGCCTT
The DNA here is from genome assembly GCA_013398915.1 of Dromas ardeola. Lineage (NCBI taxonomy): Eukaryota > Metazoa > Chordata > Aves > Charadriiformes > Dromadidae > Dromas > Dromas ardeola. The sequence continues at coordinate 332,632 of VYZM01001229.1, read as the reverse complement.
AAAAAAGTGCCTCAGGTTTTTGCTCTGAAGGCAATTTTTAAAGAAGCATTTTACTGCAGTCAGAAGCCCCCTCTGATTCTGTAATTCCTTTTGCAATAGTGTGAAATGTGTCATTTTCAGCCGCTGTCTGGGTGAAGTTTTAACCAGCCACTGAATGTGTCCCTAACGCTGTCATCACAGTATGAAACACCATGCACACAGTATCATTAAAAAAAAGCATCCTAAATAATTGTTGAGAATATGGAGAATATGGATTTACTTAAAAATTAAGAAAAATATTATGTATGTCGAGCTTCTTGAACATTTAGGCACTGAGAAAAAAAATTTAAAAATAGCTTAGCATGTTGAGAAGAATATTTTTCCTCCAAAGGACTTGAACTCACTATGATTGGAATAAGACACCGTCATTAAGCTCGTTGCCCTTATGCTTCAGTTTATAGGTGCCATAGGTATAGAAATGATAAAACATTCGTGACATAAAACAATGAATTAAGAGCTGCATTTCTCTATTCTTTGCATTGCTTATGCCCCCAAAATAAAAATGTCTTAGTTATTAGGTGAGTCATTTTAAATATAACTTTTAGTCGTGTAGTTATCAGTTTGCATATAAATACTCAAAAATCATTTTGTACTGACTCTTAAGTGTTGAAAGTCTGTAGGCAGGGAGTAGAGAGGGACAGGAAGAAGGAAGGAGAATACACAGAACTCTTTTTATATAAAGTATTTGCAGTTGCTCTATGTTGAAAACTCAATTATATTCTTGGTCCACAGCCATAATCTGTGACCCCCTAATAGCATAGTCTTACTCCTCCATGATTCTGTTGGAATTAATTATTCAATCCCTCAATGACCTGTGGTGCCTAAAGTAGAAGGGACACTGGAACATGTGTCTTAAAGACTTTGTGCACTTCTCTGTAGTGGACTATATAACTATCATTTATTAGAATATTATTTTGTGCTTGTACTTTGAAATGAGAAACAAAGATTGTATGCATATTAATTCAACTTTTTTGCTGGTATTTTAGAGAGATAGCCAGATATGGGCATATACAGTAGCTTCCTCAGTCTCTTTGTACCTTATGAGTCTCATTCTATTTTAATGCAGCCTGAGGTATCTGGATGTTGGGTGTTTGTAAAACATTGAAAATGAGTGTACAGTAAGTGAGAGTTCTGGCCTCGGATTCCTCCCTTGAAAAACAAAATTGTTCTTTTTGGATGATGCTGAGAAGCGCTGAGAACCACTGAGACAAAAATTAGAAGAACTTTGTACCTTTGCCCTAGTAGAAGAAAATAGCAACAAGACAACCTGAACCAAACATGGACATAAGCAGCCTCAGCCCCCAGTGGAGATTCACATCAAGGTCATCTGTCAAATAAGCAACAGTGAAGTACGTGTGCAGACTGTTTCTTGTGACACATGCCCTTTTCTGGCACCAAAAGTAAGTAGTCTTCATCAGACTGTGGGACAGTTTGTTTTAAATTGCAGCTAAAATAGATACATTGAATTTAAAGTGATAGGTCAAAACCAGAAAGAATAGGTCTTACAAGCATGATTTGTGGGTTTAGCACAGTGAAAGGCTAATATGAAGTCTCTTTCTCAACCAGCATGTGGAATCACTTACTTAAGACTCAGTCGTTTGCTTGAAATAGTAAGCACTATTTCTCAGCTTTCTGAATTATATTCAAATAGCAAAAACCTGCATAGAGAAAGCAATGGACAATAAAGGTATAAAATCGACACCTCTTTAATCAACTTCTAGATGCACACTCCAGTGCAACAAAAGGATTCCACCATCCAAACCAGAGAGGAAAGGTAACAAGCACTCTGCCTAGAAGCAAAGAGTTTTGCCAAAAAAACCTGATCCATCTCTCATGCGAGAAGTGGAAACCAGTAATTTAGGGGCCATTTGCTTTTATATGACAATCTCAAGAAAATTCTGTTGTGACTATATCCTTCTGTTTCACACTGTTATCAGATACATGACTTTCCCAGTCACATAGGAGACACTGAGAAAAAAAAAATCGGGTTTTGTGGTTGTTTCTTTTCTTTTCTATTCTTTTCTATTCTTTTCTTTTTTCTGTAAAATTACAGTGATACAAACATTAATATTGACATCTCATAGCTGCTCCTAAATATCACATTATGAGAAATAGACCTCCAGGACTCTAACCAGGGAAGACTGAGGGAATTTTTACTTCCTCTAGGAAAAGTTTTGAATAACAAAATATTTTATTATGTCTGTAGAGACATTCTTTTTATAATGCTCTCTCTTAAGAATATTCCTCAAAAAAAATTCAGGATTTCAAATTATTTAAACATCATTAAAGTAATCCTTGAATTTGTAGCTCACTGGGTTCAGGCTGTGCTGTATAAAACTTTCTAGTATCTCTCCAAACAAAACAATTACCTTCTGTCAGTGAGAGCTATTCAACACTGAGGGGAAAAGTCTGATTACTAAAAATAGGTGTCTACTGCCCCAGTTTAACCCTGAGATATCAAAGACATCCACACTGCAACAGCCTAGATAGCTGAAATGGTATTAGATACCTTTGTTTGGGTACCTGAATTGTTCCCTGTGTACCCAAGATCTCATGAGTAGATCCATGAAGCAGATGATTATCCACAACCTATTTATAATTGACAGTGTGTAGGAGACTGTGGTTGGATGCCTTTCTGAGGGGTACTGATCTGCCCACCAAAGATGCTCCCAGAAGGCTTGGGATTCACCCATGTGAAGCTGCCACTCCTGGGTCCCCGTCAGAAGACACTGTAGGAGCAATGCTTCATGTCCTCCAGCACATCCTGACAGCAATGACCAATGCTGATGGTTTGAACTAGAGCCAAATGACCTTGCCCCAGCTAGACTCAGAAACCCAAGCAAAGCCTTGCAGAGCTATAGAGACAAGGGTCTTCAGCAACATGCTGGTAGCAAACATCTGGGGATAGTAACATCTTAAACTAACACAGCTGTCTGCAAATTGAACATCTGCCCACAGACCATGTATTCAGCTATATAATAAATGGAACAAAAAGATACTTTTTGGACAACTTAAAAATGTGATTCTTACTAGTAGATATTCTCTTAAAGCTTACAAATCCCCAAGTATTTCTTGCATTACAAATATGGCAACCCTTGTTTGCCTACTTTGTGTCCCAATTCTCTATCAACTCGAAGAGAAACAAAGGAGATGCAGAAATTCTACAAAGCCACTTGTACAGGATGTTACTTGCTAGGGATTAACACCATTTACTTTCAAAACAATAGCGGTAATGACACACACACACATATATATATATGTAGATATACATATTTCTTCAACTAAGTCCTCTTAAAACTGAGGAGCCCGTGTTGGGCTACAAATATGCAATAAACGGAAAGTAAATTGAATGGATTGCTCACTTCCTAAGACATCAGACTATCCTAAAGTCTATGGCAACCTTAAACTGTGCCAAGAGTTTGTGACATTAGGGTAGTAGAACAATTCTCAAATAGTGTCATATGCCATGAAAAATTTTCTGTAAAATTAGTAGCATCTTTTGATGAATTCCACTATGGCATGACTGTATTTATGATGCACAAACATTCTGCTCCTGCCACATTGTGTGACCCTATTACTATGTGACCTCTGTTTGAGATTAATACTAGGAACTAGGCTTATTCCATCACACAGACCATGAATATTATTTACAAATAGGACCTTTTGATGATGAAGAGACAAAATGGTTGACTATCCCATTATCAGTCCCTGAATCATCAAGTATTCTTACTGTTTGCTACACATGCAAATCCCAGTAAAGGATGAAAAGTGTGTACCAACAAAATTTTCAACGTACAATAAGCACATAGAAATTCAGTAATAGGTGCACCTGTATGAAAATCAGTGATTTAGTCAAATAACAGCAATAGCATTCTTTGGTGAATATTTTAAGGCCATCTTTGATCTGGCGTGTGTGAATATATATATACACACACATACACACATATATATCTACTTGAGTTAAATTCCCCTTTGTGTTACTGAAACTAAATTAATTGAATGACATTTGGGTGCCTTTGTCCCATTCTGATTACTTATGAAATATTAGTAAGAAGGATTTCATAATAAATAATGTGTCATTTTTAAGCTATTACTCATTGGTAATAACAGCACTTGTCAATAAGATTTCTGTCTTCAGAGCAATCTGTACACATCAGCCCTCATGACATCATTGTGAAATGGTTGTTTATGGCAGACTTGGAAAAAACTCTCTCCTTGAAGACAGAGGTGCGTGGATTGCTCTGTAGAAACAGTCACTTCACATGGTGAGAGTGTGTCCTTCTCTTACCACTGTGACCAGTCCCATGATATAAAGGTGCCTCTTCGTTTGTCTCCTGTAATGGCAACAGGACCACAGCTAGAGACCTTCTGTCCTTCAGACTCTTACACAGCAAATGCTGAGTGGCTAAAGTATCCTCACCATTCCTGATGAAATTATGACTCTACTGGATGACTATCATTGAATCATAGAATAGAATCATAGAATGTGTTGGGTTGGAAGGGACCTTTAAAGGTCATCTAGTCTAACCCACCTGCAGTAAGCAGGGACATCTTCAACTAGATCAGGTTGCTCAGAGCCTCATCAAGCCTGGCCCTGAATGTCTCCAGGGATGGGGCCTCCACCACCTCTCTGGGCAACCTGTGCCAGTGTGTCACCACCCTCATTGTAAAGAACTTCTTCCTAATGGCTAATCTAAACCTACTCTGCTCTAGCTTAAAACCATTGCCCCTCATCCTATCGCTACATGCCCTTGCAAACAGCCCCTCCCCAGCTTTCTTATAGGCCCCCTTCAGGTACTGGAAGGCTGCTATAAGGTCTCCCCGGAGCCTTCTCTTCTCCAGGCTGAACAACCCCAACTCTCTCCTCCTGTCTCCATAGGAGAGGTGCTCCAGCCCTCAGATCATCCTCGTGGCCCTCCTCTGGACCCGCACCAACAGGTCCATGTCCTTCTTGTGCTGAGGGCTCCAGAGCTGGACACAGTACTCCAGGTGGGGTCTCATGAGAACAGAGTAGAGGGGGAGAATCACCTCTCTGGATCTGCTGGTCACAGTTCTTTTGATACAGCCCAGGATGTGATTGGCATCAGATGTGCTCACTTTATGAATATAATCTATTGCCAATGTATTATTATGTTAAATATGGTGTTGAGTCTTCCTGACATTTTGGTGAGATACAGAAAATCTGACCTCATATTAAAGGTGGGAACTGAAGATCAAGACAGGTAGTGACCTACCTTCGAATCATTCAGAAAAATTGTGGTGAAGCAAAAGATTACATCAGGATGTCCTGTGTGCTAGTCCATTTTCATATGCATCACGCTGTCCCAGACCAGAAGTCAGAAGGGGGGTTTAAAAGCCCCAATGCCCAAATTCACAGCACTAGCTGGTGTTCCCTGGAAGAAATGCATTGGTTCCATGATTCTGACTCTGTATGTTATTTCTCCTTTCCTAATGTGTACAGGGAGAACTTTTCTTACACTTTTTTCACAAAGGATAGTATGACAGTGAGGGTGCTACATAACAGCAATGCATAGACAGCCATTTTTGTGACTGTGGTTTGTGAGGGGCTGTGTGTTTGTGAATTGCAAGGTAGTCTTTCTCAAGGCATCCTGTTAAACTGATGCAGAGCAAATTCCATGCATTTTGTCAGGATGACCAAGTTTTATGCTCATCGCTGGCTCTGTCCCACTGACTCAAGTTGGCAACGGAGCTTTCTGTTGTGTCTTCATCTCCCAGCCTCCTACTCACCAACCTGGCAGAGGTTTCTGCTTTTCTGGGAAAGAAGCTCTTCAAGACTACCCTTCAGGCTCTATGGAAAATTCGCTCAACTCAGTCAGAGGAAGCTGCTGTCAGTGCCCTGCTGTCATCTTCTCCCTTCAATGCTGCCCTTCAGAATGGAGTGCTGTGGTTTGGGGGCTTCACTTGCTACAATTTTCTTCCAGAAATATTCAGCTTTCGCAAAAAATATTCAGTCATATCCTTCAGCATTACAGCTATTTGGTTTTGATTCAAATTGCTCCCCGAGTGTTCAGAAGGCTGAGACCACCGTACAGTTGCTTGTGCAGTTGTGAAAGAAAAAGCTCGTAGTGTGTAGTTTCTCCAGTTTGAGTTCCTGTCAACTTTGACAGGCAGGTATGGGAATAGGCCTGAAATTTGAGAGCTCTGGGGGAATTCTCCTTCCTAGCCCTCTGAGCATCCATCCCAAGTTCAGGCAGCTACTCCATATAACTTTTGTTAAGCCATGCGGCAGGTGCCTCCTGCAATAAAATTTCAGCTTTAACAGTTGGAATCTGCATCCTTACCTGACCTCCAAGGTCAGCCTGGCAAGACGGTCAGAATCAGTCTGTACAGGAGACCACAAGGAGAAGAGTGTGTGCTTGCACTGGACTGTAAAGCAGGACTGGGAGATCTATGTTTGCCAAAACAGTGCTTTAAGATAAATTACTTTGTTCCTTGCTCCTGCGTATCCTCATGTGGCAAGTAAGGACAATAATTGATTGCCCTACAGAATACTGTGAGGTGGGGAATAAAGTCCATTCTATAACTCATGAGACATAGACCGATAGACTTAAACATAGGTGGATTTGATAATAGTACTTATCTTAAAAGAGTCCCATGGGCTGGGGTCAGGGAGGCCAGTTCCTGGCAGGATCAAACTGGGACCTTTTTTCAAGGGTTCTATATTTTTTCTAAAGAAAGGCAGCTTTCCTGTCAATTAATATCTGCTATACACTTTCTACACCTTGAGGACCCCCTGCAGGGAATTGCCCCCAAAAAGTAAAGAGTTAGAAATACAGAAGATGAGTTCTTATAATTCATCTCAGAAGTGGCTGAACTAGTTTTCTCATCAATGCTAGGCTTCTTGTTTGGGATCTGCAGTGTTAGTTTCTTACTTGTACCCATTGCAGGAATACATCAACAAGACCAAACCTGAGCCACACCAGGATAGTCATTGGCAATTTCCCATGATAAACACCGTATGATTTATTTTTATTAGCTATGGCATGAGTGTATATGAAAATGCAAGGACTATGGCCTCCTTTTGCTCTAGTACTATACAATGTATGCTTCCAGTCACATTACAGAGAAATTATTAGACAGCTGGAACATTTAAAAAAAAAAAAAAGAAAAAGAAAAGAAAAAACACCATAAAAAAACCCCACAAGTCCTTCTGTAAATGTAGGTGACAGCATAAGGAGGAAAACAGAAGTTAGCTGAATCCAGAATTGAGTTACATTGTTGCCCAGTGCTTTAGGAATTGTACTTTAAATACAATAAACTGACTGGCTGGAATGTTACTAGATAGAGATCAGAAAGCTCAGCTGATGAAATCAACTGGTAACTAGACACCCTTCAAGTTTCTTTTAAGAAACACACAAATATCGTGGCTCAACATGCCACATTTTTGCCCTATTTTGGATTTAGCCATTGAGGAAAACTAGCAAATTAAGCATTTTTACAAGAAAACAGTATTTGTTCTACAACAAATGTTAACCACTACCTAAGTTTGTTTCCCTCTTTTGCCCTTGAATATTATTGATTAACCACAGGAACAGAAGAATCTTTGAGTACCAGCCCAAATTGTCTGAAAGCCTTTCTTGGTTTCCCAAGCACGAATTCCACGGCACTTACTATAAAGAAAAATATTTACAAGCTGGGTGGTAGGAGACACCTGGGTGGAGTGAAATTGATAGTGGGAATAGAAGTCTGACTCAACTGTAGTTAGAGTGAAAAACTTACCCAGAAAATACAAATGATAAGCCATTAATAGAAACTGTGCTCTTGAGATTCATTCCACGAGTATGATAGTACAGCAAGGAAATAGCACCAGGAATGCCAACTGGCAGCAAAACAGAAAAACAAACATCAGCAGGGTATTAGAAACTGATCTGGGAGAAAAAATGCCATTTACAGGTAAGATATATTAGGTGAGATTTGTCCTGTGACTGCATCTCTTTTATGCAGGGAAAAGGCCTGACTAGTGAAAAGAGCCTCTGAAAGGTTCAGATGCAACTGAAGGAGGATTTCCTCCAGCAACCACGAGGAAGGCTTTTGGCTGGCCCTCTAAAAGTCACCGGCGACCCTAGGCATCACATAGGCCCCCAGTGGAGGTGGGGGCTGCAGAGCCAAACCACATGCGTTTCAAGCACGTTGAGCAACACTGTCAGCAGCCGAGCACACAAGGCCTCTGGGCTACATAAATTCTGCAAAAATCTGAAGATTTCCTCGATGCTTGCAGCAGCCTGGGCTAGGGAAGGGGCAGAAGTGGGCTAAAACTGCCTTTACTTTTCCCTCCCATGGGCGTAGGAGTCCTGTGCTCTTTGGCAGATGACCCAGGCTGTCACCAGGCTGTCACCCCTTACCTTTTCTCACTGACACCGAGATCCACATAGAGTTGCCTTTAAATTTAAAGACAGGAATATTTTAAGAAAATAAGTGAGAATAATAAAGCCAGAAGTTGCACTGGGGAAGATGCATGTGTCTATGTTCTCTGGTATCCCATAGGAACATCACAGAGCCAACTGTGCATCTCCACATGTCCACATAAGGAGCCAAGCCATAAGGAACTGCTCCCATTGGGCCAGGCCCCAGGGCACAGCTTCTTCCACGTGCGGGGGTGCTTTGGCCATCATTGGGATATAGTAGCCTCATGGGCTTCATAGGTTTTGGCCACAGAAAGAAAAGGAACCATTTATCCGCTACCTTAAAATCTCATATTTTAAGACTTAGTTCATGCCAAGTCACTCCCCGTGACCATGAAACAAAGCCTGAATGGAACAAGGAGAAGGAGAAATAGAGGAATATTCTTATTCTAATGAAAAAATTAGTAGGCACATAAACCTAAAGGGGCACAAGAGAAGATGTCATAAGCATTTCTTTGCTCTGACGAACTGCTTTAGCAGTGAGAGCATCAGAGAAGAGGCTGTCCGTGGCTAAAAAGGAAAAATCCCCAAAGCGGCCACAGCATTGAAGGAAGTGTTCAGGCCTGAGTCAGCTGCTAATTAGGTAGCTTCATATGGGAGAAACCATTTATAGGAAGCCCTGATTCTGAAAAAAAAATCCCATGTACTCCATCTGGCATTATGACAGGTCAGTGAATGTTAGATAGAAGAGACAGAAAGAAACAAGGCAAAAGCTTTAACAGTGTCCAAGAAAAGTCTTTAACTCCTTATCACCTTCTCATTAACATCTGTCTTCTCCATCGGTTTGCAGCTCATCTAGATACACTAGATCAGCTGGTGGGATGACTCACTCATCGAGGTGAATAAACTCTTTCCACCAAAAAAGCGGAAGGTGAGAAATAAAATATTTACATTAGATGCCATGATAATCATTCCCCCAGTGTTGCAGGGGCAGGGCAGAGAATCAGATGCTATGATGGGCAGTTTTGTGGTGTTAATATGATTTGAAACAAAAGTAAGTAGGGAGAACAATTCTGCAATATTCTGATTTCAAATTTAATGCTGCTGGTGTGATATCATCATTCCAAATTACTGGATTGGGTAAATAAACTCCCCGAAAATACAGCTGCTTTGGTGGGTTCTTGCATTCTGTTGGCTTGTATCTAATTTATTTTATTCCCATTCAATTTGTAGAACAGACTCTTGCAAGTATTTCCCAATAACTTTTAAATTTCTACAATTGCTGAGATAGCGTCTCAGACAAAGACCTATAGGGCTGAAATAAAAATAGTGAAGGGTTCAAGATGACATCATGTTTTATGAACACAAGACGTGACCACAAATAACCTACAATAACCTTTAAAATTAGTTTTTTCCTGACTTCATAAAACAATATTTTATTTGGCAGGCCCTTATTGGCAAGCACTTTGAACAGTTCTATTTGTTTTCTGTAACCAGGAAGACACAACCAGTGTTTTCACATAGGTTTCCTCAGTACTGTGGTTTTGCCATTTTCTGCCTCTTTATTACTGCCTGCTGCTGTTGAATATTTTTCTTTGGGATGTTTATTAAGAACAAGGATATGAATTAAAAAAACCCAAGCTTTCCTTATAGCAGCACTGGTGAGTTTCTCCCACTGTAATATTACTGTATCAAAAACACAGAAATAGATCATGGTATCTAGAATGATCTGGTTGCTTTAAGTCTAAAGTTATGTAATAACATACAGCTGGCTACATGTATATTATGAGAAACTGAAGGAAATCAGCCCATATGTCCTTTGATGCATTAACCAAGACCAAGATACAGAAATCCACCATAACTTGTAACACCATATGAAATGGAGGAAGGGGCTTAGCCAGTCACTGAACTGAATAACAAAATAAAATCTAAGTGTTCCAGTGGAAGTAAATTAGAAATTAACATCACAGAGTGCAAGAAATGCTCTTGATTTCTTAGGAGGTTTTACCTGAGATTAGTTGCTATATCGTTTCACTATCACCAGTTGTCCTGGTTGTGAGAACAGCGTGAGTGGTGTGTTTTTCATAGTGCCGCCTGTAACTGAATGGGATTGTTCCCTGTATTTGACACTGCTTGCTCAGGCTTTTGTTGTTTTGAGTTGTGCTGTCGCGGAAAAATGGACCATTTTCCCACCACATCTGTAGTTATGCTACTCTCAGTGCCTTAAATATGTAATTTTGGGGCCTGGGTTTTTTTAAATATTCTTTTAAAAAATCTTTATAAGGTTTTTATTCAGTATATTTTGAACTAAGAAAGAAATCTAGTCTGTAGTCCAAATTGCACCATTCAGCAAATCCCATCCCCCCCAAATGTTTTGTATGTTTGAGCAGGGGCCATGCAATTAAGATGAGCTTTTCAGCTTCTGTACACAGTTTTGACTTCCTAGTAATCCCTCTTTCTTCTGTACAGTATGAAGCTTGAGTGAATAAGGAAAGTTCCAATAATTAAACTTGCTCTATTGACCTAACCAAAATTAACTGGCTATGCAACAATGTAGCTGTCCATGTAAAAACAGGAAGTCAGATTTCCCCAAGTAACCCTTATTCACCATGAGAAAAACAGCTGGTGCTCTCCCTTTACATGCAAGTGTGTGGGGCATGGATAAAAGATGTATACTTCTGATATCCTCTCTTTTAAAAGGGTGTGTTTTTTTTCCAGTGGAAGTTTTCCAGCACTCAGTTCCTGAGAGGTAGGGCCCCCAGATAGTCTGGTCAAAATAGTTAGAATCGTATCTTTGTAAAGAGAAGTCTGTGCAAACGAACAAAGAAGCCACATTAGTATAACATGAATAATCCTCCCTGACCTCCAAAGAGAAAAATAATAAAGGATTTATTACTCCCTTTTTTTTCTCCCTAAGAAAGAGTAATAAGAAAAATCCTCCTTACAACAACAATAAGCACTGTTTCAGAATCAGAGCTTTTGTGTCACTGTTTTTCAGTAGTTATGCTACATTTCTCCCAGTCCACTGCTGGGATTTTTTATTCTTTATTTTGCTACGCATGCTCGCACATCTGCTCCACATGTGTGATCAGCAACTGGATTTTCTGAGCTGAACGTCCTGTTAAATGGACAGAGTGGGCAGATCATTCCTTAGAGAGCAGAGAATCTGCCTCTGGTGGATTGCCGCCAAATGCAGTGGTGTAATAAAGAAAAGAAAGCTGCTCGTTCGGATTGCTCTGAAATGAACTGTGTCCTCTCCTAAAATACCATCTGGTTAGGATCCCTGGAGGCGCAGTCCAACACACCTAGGTCTGGCAGTCTATATGTTTGATGGCTGTAAATGTCTCTGCGTAGGTCGACTGGGGGAAGGCAGGATCATTAAGAATTAGAAGAGGTGAAACAATCGTACTCTCATTCCCTTTCACCCACCCAGACAAAATTATACACGAGGGCTGTGGAGGTGATTGTACATTCTCTTGCTGAAGCTGACAGCTAATCTTTAAAATAACTGTCTTAGGCTTCGACTTTCTATGTATTGTCTAAAAGCTTTGTTTTCAGATGGCGTAAACCAGCAGCAGTCTGGACTGATCATCTCTCTTCAGATTTGGACCTCGGTGCATTAATCAAGGGTTTTATAGTAAACTGTATAAAGGAGATTGAAGTGAGCCTTATGTTATGTGTACAAGGAAATCCAGCTTCCAAAAATCAGATCACACCAGGGACTGATAACAGATGTACAAAGTTAGAGGAGAAATTAACAGATGCTTCCCAGTTTGGGCCATTATCACCAATGAAACCCAACTCATATGGTCTATAGGTCACATTAAAGAGCCTGCTGCAGATAAATATGGTTCTTTCCTGATGCTGACAAAATTAAGATTGCTGCGACTGCACAGTACTGGATCTATCCTGAATACAAGCTGATTTTCTGAAGTACTAGCACTGCTGCTAAAAGGATCCCTCTGTGAGTTTAGCAGTTAGTTCTGCAACCAGACAAATAGTATCACACTGGTTTAATCCATCTCTGTAATGGTTGACTTGTAAAGCAGGAAACGTGACAGTTCCATTCTCAAGCAACCAAATATTTCATTTTAATTTTCTTCTCAGTCTACATCTATCCTGGTGAATTAACAAGGGCCTGGGAACATTCCTGGGCACTGGATTATGATCATCTATGGTGTTAAACAGCTAGGCAAGTCCCTAGCACCCTCAAGGCTGCTGCCACCTACCCTTCAAAATGCTCCCAGGCACAAATCAGAAGCAGGGGATTTCCAGAACCATTCCCAATAGGCAATTTGCAAGCAGCCACCCAGTTTGGAAGGTTACGTGTGTTTACTAGAGCTGAGCTGGCTGCTCTGTGCTTGTTGGCCTTGGTTCCTGGGAACACTCTGGGAATGTCTCAGCCGCCCATCCATAGCCCTGGACAACTCTCAACAGTGAGACTTTATTTTAAGCAGGGGCAGAGTCTACCATGTTTTAAGGCACAGGTTTTTTTCTGCCTGGGGAGACCGTTTTCTTTGTAAACAAGCCCAAATTATAAAACTCTGGAGTTATTTTCAGGGCTTCCCTCTGCAGCTACCACTTGAGAGGATTTTGTTTCTGCAGTTGCCCTGGAAGCTGTTGGGTGACCGAGCCCCTGCAGTAGTGTCGCTGATGGGGTGGATCTCACAGCCTCAAGCTAATGCAGTGACTCTACCCCATTGAAACCACCCTAAAAATGTTTTGTTTTTCTTTTTCCAGAGGTGTTTTAAAATAGCTAGCTATTGGTTATATTGTGAGTTCCTATTGTTCTTTTTTAACCATCTGCTTGTAATTGTGCTGGGTTTGGTTCAAGATGATTTTTAACTAATTTTAAATCATTAATTTGATTATTGCTTACCTCCCAGCAAAGAAATGGACGAAAAACAGGATTCAGCCTTTGCAAGACTTTTCAAGAACTTGGATTCAGTTCAAATACAAATTATTATTTTAATAGTAATAGTAATAATAATTTCTCTCTAGTCAGACATTTTTAAAAACTGCATTACAAATTACAAACAATAACAGAGGGTGTATCTTAAATAAATGACTTCTTTGGCTCAAGATGTTATTTTAGGAACTATGAAAATGAAAAAAACATCACTTTCACTAACAGCTGTGCTGGCTTATTGGGTCTCAGATCAGGTATTCCAGGGAAAGTCTCTTGTTTAACTGGTACTTTCTGGGCTTACCTGCATGAAGCTACAACCTGGCAGGAATTGAACCAGCCAGCTTCCAGTCCCATGGAGAGCTCTGGCTGAGACGAGCGCTTCCAGGCTCCAAGTACCAGGTCCAGGGGAACCAGGTGCAAAGAGCAGGACTAATAGCTGGGACTCAGAGGGCTTCAAGCCAGCTAGGAGTAGGCCCTGATGAACAAACCTGTGAAGCCAGCAGCTTTCGACCTTGACTTTCTACTGCTCGGGGTTTGAGAAATGCAAGGCCTTTGGTGTTCACCGTTCTAGAGTCAGTGAACTAGCTTTCTTCAATTAGCAGTTCCAGATAGACCATTCCATTAGAAAATTTCCGATAGCTATTAGTGGAATAGGCATAGGGTAGAAAAGAAAAGAAAACAGTGAATGGAGCTGTATATTAACTAATCACTATGATCAATTAGTGGTATATAAAAAAGCTGAACTCCTAAACCCAGATGAAGGTTTTTCAGTTTGGCAGTTGGAGATGGCTAGGAATGGCTGCTAAAAGTTTTCAGACAGACCTTAGATTAGGTTCAGAATAAGGCAGGATGCATCTAAGGAAATCATAATTCCAAAATAACACTATTTAAGTAACATAAAGAGCTCTCGTATTGTTACAAATGCAGATCCTATTTTGAGCAATTACTGTGTACAAAAAGATGATTTAGCAAATAGCTAGTTGAAATGGAACAGGAGCATTAAGGCAAATGCTGAAAAAAAAAGTTTTCATTCATTATATAAATCACGGTGACAGGGTAATAACTAACAATAGGATGAAGCCGTTTAGGTGACGAAATAGATGACTCAGAGCCCACCATTTGAAATGAAGACATTTTGAAGTTTGGTTAAATTCGTTTTGGGGTTTTCAGTATTTCCTGGTTTTCTTCCAGCCTTTCTGGGTCCCCACTGATGCTCAGCCTTCTCCTCTGTTCCCCACAAGCTCAAATCTCCCAGGAGTGCGGTTCCTTTGTTAGTGACCACAGTATCATGTGGCAGTGAGGTGGCTCCTGCTGCAGCCAGGCTGGGCAGATCTGCTCACACCGCCTGCACTAGCAGGGATCTGCAGTACCTTCTGCAAACCAAACTTGTGGGGGAGAATGGGGCCAAAGAATCATTTGGAAGTGTACATGAGAAATACGGAGTTGGTTTGAACAGAAAGAATTCCTTCTTTGAAACATTCCTTATCAGCTGAGCAAGGCACTTTGTCCTACATGACAATACTTTTCCTCATTGTAAGACAGGAGAACTGAAAACCAGTGATTGCCTGTACAAAAACACTGAATTTGAGACTAATCATCTCACTCACCTTGGGAACTGATCTGCTGCCTTTTGAAGACCTGAAAAGTCTTTCTGCTGGCTCAGGTGGGTTTTTGGGTCGGGTCCCTCATATAGGTACAGTAGAAAGCCCCTAACCAAGAAAATATGGATTCATGAAATCAAACTATTATATACTTTGTAGTTCTGCTATAATGCATTTAATAATAATTCAAATCTTAGTCATTTTATAGGGTCACATAAAGAAATGGAAAGGGATACAGAGGAAGACGCAGTGCGGGACACAGAGTCCTGCATAATAAATAGGCTCTTTTAGCCCACATGGTGGTACAAAGGCAGATCTCTTCAGAGCCATGCAATAAGCCATGGCAGCTATCTTCTACTCTACCTGGCATATGGTTTTCTAGATCTCACAAACCTTAAGAAAAGGACTCAGTAATACAGCACTGTGCCGTACCCCACCACACACCTCCTCATTTTGCAAATACTATGACAGCATTATGGACTGGTGAGAGGAAAAAAAACTACTGCTGGGGAAAAAATGTTTGCCAACTTTGTCTGTTCAGTGTTGTCAATACAGTTTTTAATTGCCTCAGCAAGTTGTCGTTAGGTGAAAGATAACAGCCTGCCAAGTCTAGAGAGTAAACACTTTGTGTTGTTCTGCCCACAAAGCATTCAAATAAGAAACTGGAGCTTATTCAGCGTAACTCAGGTTTAACTATCTCATTTTCAACATAGTTCACTCTTCATGGCCTTTCAGATCCTGGTCTCTTCATGTTTGTTCTCAGCCTCCTGAACCTTCCTGCCTGCTCTTTCATGTTCGACATCTGGCTTAATCAGACTTAGGTTATCATTATATTTGTGAACATGCCTGATGAAGGTGCCTCTTTTATTACTCACCTGCAGTCTGGTTTTAAACGTTAACATCTTAAATGTTGATAGGTTTTATTCTCATTCCCCAAACTGCATATTGTTTACATGTGTTTCTCTTAGGTGTATAATATAGACATTAAAATGCAAACAAATATATATATGCATATATTTGCATCCACACAACATCCATTTTATATATAGACAGATATGCATGTGCATACTATATATAAGGTATGCAATCTTTGTCCATATATTTTTTACCAGGATTTGGCTCTAAATTCAAATATTTCTTCGATTATAACAGCACCCGTTGATGTACCTGTAAGTTTACTTAACAATCAGAATGGACTTGTGTCGACAGTAAAGCAGCCCAGAAGCTCAGGGCACCATGTAATTGAGGGTCCTTTCCACATGTAGTTGGGGAGTAAGCTGTACCAGGTGGAAAAGGACTCGTCTCTGATACTGTAGGGCAGGGAAGGGAAAAAATTATGGGTGCAGACAGCATTGTTCTAGGAAACAGAAGAGGGAGTTTCCAGAGGATGTTTCTGGTCTCCCGTGAAAACCAGGGTCAATGAGATTTTTCAATTAAAAGATCAGAAAAAGGAAATCAGGGGTAGGAAAGAGCCCTCGCATGGGAAAAGCAAACCTGAAGTTCATGAAAGTATGGGGCCGGAGAGGGTGGATTTGAGGCTGACAACAGCTGCCTATGAAGGGAAGAGGAACTTTGCAGCTGGTGCAGCAGAAGGGAGTTTGGCCAGCAGGACATGCAGCTGAGGCTGAGATACAATCTGGAAATACGAGCACCTGACCAGGAGTCACCAAAAGGCTTTCACCATTCCGAGAAGTGTGTGCAGTGGACTCCCCATTCTCTCTCTCCCTGATATGTATCCCTGAAGCTACTGTTAGTTTTTACCCCTGAACTGTGCACAGATCTCTATGGAAATCCCTACAGTGTGGTAAGTCAACCAAAACAACCCATAAGCTTTTATCTTAGGACTTTTGCTCTTCTTATAGTAACCTGCTTGGAGACTACTGTATGTGAGACTTCAATCCTGTTCCACTTCAGAAGACAAGAGTGCAATATTTTCACTACCCACAACTGAGCTATAAAGTTTCCTGGTCTCTGTCCCTTAGGAGTAAATCTGATAAAATGTCTTGGACTATTTGTCAAAACTTCTGCTCTTGTTACCTTTTTGGACCTGAGAAACTGGCCAAAATTCAAGGGGTTTGGACTGTTCCAAAAAGGAGAGACTGATGCAGGAATCAATACTTCTCTCAAAGACTTTTGTAGATTTACAAGGAATGGATCGGCCCTCTGTTCCTGAGGAGAAAAACCACAGTTATTTACCACATCAATGTCCTTCTAAGTTACCTCCCCATGAGGACTCTATCCAGGCTTTTCAGGGTCGTGCAACCAGCTATTGGTTTCTGCTCCTTTTCCTTCTATACCATGCACAGCAACATGTTGCAGAGAGATCACAAGTAACAGAAGCCAGCCTAATAGAAGAATCAAATTAACACAGTTGTGTCAGACCTGTGTTGCACGTGAGCTAATAAGATTTGCAGAAGGTAGTGCTTACAAGTGCAAGCCCAGTACAATATGCAGGAAGCTGATTTGTTTGGCAGATATTGTTTAAAGCCTTCACGAGACAACTCTTTGTATAGTATGGCTGGACCACTGGGCTTCTGTGGTGTACCTAGGCATGTCTTCTTTTTGCTGCTATTTATTTCTCTTGTATATGCAACCCTTTTCAGCCCTGCACCCAGAGAGCTGAGATTCCTCAGTTGTTTTCAATCTGTCCTTGTGTTAGTGTGGAGACCAGTGCTGCTCCATGAACAGTTTGTTTACTTGACTCCAGGTGGTCATAACTGCCCACTTCAGGGGACCTTCACTGGACTGTCAGTGACTGAAAATACTGGAAGAAGTCGCAACTTCAGCAGCTGTTTTCTCTTTCTTTGAGTGGCATATGCGAAGTGATAGGTACACGTTGCACTGCTTTATGAGTTAAATCTGAAGTTACCTTCTGATATTTAATGTGGACACTATGGATTTTAGTTGGAGTACCTGGGATCCAAACTCAGAAAATTTTTTATTTTTTTTTTTTTAATGCAGCACCTAGCCAAATCCTTAAACCAGCTGGACCGTCACAGTCTTCCACAGAAAATAGCCATTGAGCTATTATGGAGAGGACAGTCACAGGAGAAAACTGTTATAAGGAGAGATGGGGGCAGAGGCAGTAGCAATTTTTGAGTGTGTGCTTCTGTCCTGCAGGAGAGGTGTAATTGTGTTATCTCACTGTTAAGGCTGTGGGTAAACAGAGACTAAGATACGATGTCTCTCAGCAAAACAGGAACAGCTCTCCCTAGCTATTGCACGCTTCTTGCTGTCACCTTTAATGAATGTTTATAAAGTACTTCGGGATCTTCACATGCAAAGTGTTACATATGAGCCACTGATAATTAAATGTTTTATTATGTACTTGTTTCAGCCAATGCTAACAGTAACTAGTGGAAAACTTCAATCTGTATGTCTCAAAAAGGTCAGAGTTATTGGAAAGAGCTGACTGTCTGGGTAAAATGTGTGAAATCTGAAAAAAGCCTGTCTGAAGAGTGTGGTGTGTTCTCACAAATGGGTGGAGAAAAGGAGTCTTCTTCATTTATCAGCACTTGTATTTAAGCTAACACGAGTGATCAAGAATACAGCAAGCTGATACAGCCAGAATATTTTCTATTTTCAGAATATTTTCCCTGCTAGCAGGCAGCACTTAAACTGGATGCAGTGTCTAAAAGGATCTGGTACCTAAACGATATTTGAACACATTACATGTATGTCATTAGGCAACTTTAACATTCAGCAAAGGAGTCCAGTCAGCTTGTTAAGATCTATGAATCTTCTCTGAATCAGTGTGAGGCGCTTGTTACCCATACCTCTAGCGCTACTGCTTAAAAGAAGAGGCAAGTGGATGCAACAAACTGTGGAAGGGAAAAAAAAAGAAGAGGTTGGTGACAACTGAGACTAAAACCAACTGGCCTTGGCTTAAACACAGGACCTATAAATTAACATGTGTGCAGGTGCAATTCTGAGTGTGCCTTTGTGCATGTGTGCACACGTTCGGTGTCTGCCAGACAGAGATCACAGGGAACTATTGCAGCTCCCTCAGTCTCTGCTTGGCCCTGGCAGTTGCGGAGCTGGTAATTGTTTCCCAAAGCTACACACCAGGTGCAACTCCCTTGGCTTTAGACTGTCATTCACAACACTCCACTCAGCTCACTTGGGAAGAGCCCACACCTTCTGCTATCTTAAAAAAAGACAAGTGAGAACCAGAAAGTAAGTATTTTAGTATTGAACAAAAATGTATCAACAACCCTTGTTGGCTCTATTGCTAGCCGTTAATAGGTAATTGTATGAATTTATTTTTAAGAGAATTTATTATCATAAGTTTCGTTTAAAAAAAAAAATATTAAAAAATCAGTGTAGGATTGGCTGAACAACACACTCACTTGTTTCTCCACACTTGAAGCTCCCTATAGCTACCTGTGAAGCCTGGGATTGACCGACTGATGGATTGACTCAGCCAGCAGAGATTTTTAGGCTCACGTGCCGCAGCTGGAAGTCTGCATCCTGAACCTTGGTATGTCAGTGTCAGGAGACCATTTTTTTCTTCCCGCCCCCCGCCATATTCACTTCATAATACCGTAAACTACTTTACGGTAGGTAAACCCATTAACTAACCTTTATCATATACAGCGTATGTAACATACCTCATGGAGTCAAGTTGCTACAAAGTTCAATCGGTGGAAACGCGTGCTTTACGAACGGCAGGACCGACGGCGGGGCTACCTGCCGCCGAGCCGCCGCCGCGCTCCCCCGCCATTCCTGGTGTTATACTCCCTCTGCTGCCCGCCGCCCCTCTGCCTCTCCCTGCTTCCAGGCCTCTTCCCTTCCCGTTCCCGGCAGTTACCACCGGCACGTTAATCAGAGGAGTATCCCGCTGAAAAGGCTGTTAAGGAAAAACGCTGTGTGTTTATCACGGGAACAGCCTTAATCCCGTCATCACCTACTTCCTCTCCTCTTGCTCAGTGTTTTGGTGTTTCACCCCGTTTCTTTACAGATGTCAGGGGTTTCCGGGGATCCGATTTTCTACGTGTCTTGGGGTACAGCCCCCTCCTCCTGCCCCCGAGCACACCTCTCCGTCATGTCACCCTGTTGTTGCTCTGCGGTGAGAGCTGAGGGACGCGGGCGGGTTTGGGTTTTTTTATCCCTCCATGAATAAACAAAGCCATTTGCTTTTTTTTTCTTGGTATGCATAGTGAGAGAAAAAGGAAATTTTAAAAAATCTAGGTATTTTTCAATCAAAGTAAAACATAGTTCAGCATCCAAATGCAGCCGGTTTCAAATGCTTTGTCTCAAACCAGTATTAAAGCGCATTTCTCTGTGACAGCGTATTGCCTTATGGGAGGAATATCTGCCACATCTTTCTTATGGAGTCGCCTTCCCTGCCGAATGCCTTTCACAAAGAGTCCAGAGTTGTGTGACTTCAAGCCCTCTGCTCACGGCTTGCTTCCGAGGGAAGTCCGCTCTGCACTGTGGAAGATGGAATCCTCCAGGTGCCTGGCTGGGGACCCCCGTGAGAACGGGGATGAGGGCCTGAGCTGCTCTCCTCTGAGGTCCACACAGTGATAAAGAAATGCAAGGCAGAGGCTTCGGTGAATTGATTTAAGTCCACGTGTTTTAAGTCAGCTAAAAAGCCTGAAATAGTCCGGTTTGGTTCCATGGATCATTTCAACTTTGTAGACACTGTTTTCTTTCTAAAAATTCATTCAGGCGGAAGGTTCCCAAGGGTTTTTTCCTCCTCATCCTACCGAATGTCGGCCTCTCCCCCCGGGCAGAGAGCAGGCAGCAATGAAGCAGGATGTGGGGACTGTTCCCTGCTGAGGGCCATGCCGGGGAGCATGATCCTGGGCTCGGCCACCTTCCCAGCCCGCCAGCTGCAGGGCTGGGCTGCTGCACTGCCCCGGGGACGGGCCGAGCCGGGGTGAGGGTCAGGCTGTGGGCATAATCATAGAATCATCTAGGTTGGAAGGGACCTTTAAGATCATCAAGTCCAACCATCAACCTAATGCTGCCAAAACCACCACTCAACCATGTCCCTCAGCACCACATCTGCACCTCTTTTAAACACCTCCAGGAGCAGTGACTTAACCACTTCCCTGGTCAGCCTGTTTCAATGCTTGATAACCCTTTCTATGAAGAAACTTTTCCTAATATCCAATCTAAATCTCCCCTGGAGCAACTTGAGGCCATTTCCTCTTGTCCTATCGTTTGTCACTTGGGAGAAGGGACTGACCCCCACCTTGCTACAGCCTCCTTTCAGGTAGTTGTAGAGAGCGATAAGGTCTCCCCTCAGCCTCCTTCTCTCCAGACTAAACAACCCCAGTTCCCTCAGCCGCTCCTCATAAGACTTGTGCTCTAGACCCATCACCAACTTCGTTGCCCTTCTCTGGACACGCTCCAGCACCTCAATGTCTTTCTTGCAGTGAGGGGCCCAAAACTGACCACAGTGTTCCAGGTGGGGCCTCAGCAGTGTCGAGTACAAGGGGACGATCCCTTCCCTAGTCCTGCTGGCCGTGCTATTTCTGATACAAGCCAGGATGCTGTTGGCCTTCTTGGCCACCTGGGCACACTGCTGGCTCGTATTCAGCCAACAGTTGACCAGCACCCCCAGGTCCTTTTCTGCCAGGCAGGTCTCCAGCCACCCTTCCCCAAGCCTGTCGCATTGCATGGGGTTGTTGTGATCCAAGTGCAGGACCCAGCACTTGGCCTTGTTGAACCTCATACCATTGGCCTCAGCCCATCGATCCAGCCTGTCCAGATCCCTCTGTAGAGCCTCTACCCTCAAGCAGGTCTACATTCCCCCCCCCAACTTGGTGTTGTCTGCAGACTCACTGAGGGCGCACTCGATCCCCTCGTCCAGGTTGCTGATAAGATGTTGATAATGCCCCTGCAGCGTAGCCCGTGTGGGGATGAAGAAGGAGGCTCGGCCTGGAAATGGCTGCCAGGCTGCCTGTCCCCGGGCCTGTCCCCTGTCCCTCTCCTCAGGCGGGAGGGAGCCAGCCGGCCTCCAGCAGGCCCCAGGCTGCTGCGGGGAGCGCGCTCCGGGCCTGGGGCAGTGACACACACCCTGACAGGCCTTGCTTCCCTGGCACTGAACGCAGAGGTTGGAAGCCCAGTTTCCTCTATTAAATGCTTTCAAAAGACCCCACAGTTCTTAATAGCGGAGTAATCGGTCTGAGTGACAATCCCAGGTCTGCCCAAGAGGGATTTCAGCTCAATTCACATTGCTGATGCAGAACATACGCAGGGATGAGCCTTCGTAAACCTGTTGCACAAAATCAAATGAGTCAAATGAGAAACATGGCTGGATAATTTTAATACACTGATAAATTCTGCGGTCCAAGGTCCTTGCCTGTATTTCAGGTACATGAGTAATACCACCTATTATCTCTAGAGCCACTGAAAAATGAATGCAGGCAAAGAGAGATTTCCACGGTTCAACTGGTTAATCAAGGGTTCCCTGATACACAGAGGTGTTTCCACCACTAAAGTATCATCTCATCAGTAATAAATCTTACAAGACAGCACTTTTAAGCTTTTATGGTTTTCAATTTACAAAAGACATCATGAATATGAATGCAATCACTGTACACAGACTGCTGTGAAGTAGCCATTATTCACATTGTACAGAGGGAGATGCTAAGGCATTGAGATGTTTACTGAGCTGCCAGCGCCCGTCTTCCCCTGCGCGGGACTAGCACCCAGCTCTCCTCCTTCTCCTGTCCGTACTTTAAACCTGGGACCACGTGCACCATATGCTCTTTCCTCTTTTATGGGGAGAAAACGGAGTAGCGAGATACAGCGGGGGAGATACTGCGATTGGCCTCGCCGTCCTGGGAATTTGTCTATCCTGAAGCAGCCACTGGTTTCTTGGCTTTCTCCAGTCTCTTTCCAGCGCCTGTGTCCTTGTGTTGTTTATTTGGGCTATGAAGTTCCTTGGAGAGGAGGCACTGTTTCAAAAGTGGCTGGCACATTAATGTCTCAGTCAAGATCAGAAACCCAAAGTGAAGCATTTATAGTGATATATTAGTTTCTTCAGAAAATACTTTAACTAGAGCGGCGTCTGAGTCCAAGTGTTGTACCTACCAATGAACATACATGACAGCGACAGCCGCTGCCCAGAGAGCTTACAGGAGGTGTTATTGTTCCAATTGTACAGATATACGCAGAGAACCTGAGGGAACAGGCGAGAAATGACCTGTTCTAGTCCATGCTGGAAGTCCATGCCAGAACTCTTCCAAAATGTCATTGGTAGGAAAAACAATATATCTTTGATGTTTTAAACAGCAGATCGTTCTCTCAGCACTGCTGATTTTTTTGCCTTCTCTAATTATTTTTATTATTATTGCTGCTGCTGTTATTGTTGCTAGTAATTCTTTGGCTTACTTAGATCATACATTCTTTCCTCCCCAAAAGTCCTTTTCATTGGCACTTCAGGATTGATCTTTTTCTTCAGTACTTCAGGACTTCCTCTGGCACTGTAGAAGTAAGGAAGAACATATTGCTCAGACTACCTTCTGATATAACTTTTATTTTCATGCACATGAGGCATCTCCATGGATAATGAATATTACATGCTTTGTTACGTACATGCTAAAATGCTTTGCTGGAGCAGGACCTATAAGAAAGGACATGACAGTCCTTAATCTCGCCTGGGTGACCATTTCTACTCTCATCCAAAGAAACTTTTTTAAGCACTCTTGCACATTTTTCTTCAGTATAAACTGAAGGGGTATGATTCACTATACACAATTTTGTATGTCCGCAAGTTAGACATCTATTTGGAATTAGTTTAATGTAATCGAGGTACAATCAATTGAAATAAGACACTTTTTCTCACCTCTTTTGATAACTGTTTTGAGTAGGATTAATCGTTTCATGTGTTTCTGTGCATAAATGTGATGCACGATCTCCGAAAGTGATGCAAAAAAAAGTTGCATGTAATTACGAAACTGACTTTTTTTTCAGTAGTTCATACAATCATCTATTTATACATAACTTCTATCTGACAGCAAATATGCACAAAACTCCAAACTTGCATAGAGATGGGTGCATGTGTGTAGTGAAACCTGGTGCGCACCAGCAAAGATCTCATCCAGGAGTGCACCTCTCCCTGCTTCTGGGCCCTCAATTCTTGCTGTACCACTGTGAAAGCACAAGATCATCTGCTTTACCATAATGCTTGCTAGATGTGAGCGATTAATAAAAGCCACACCCCAGCCTACAGGCAACCAAAAAAATTTCCGACAGTATTTACTGCTCTACAGGTTTTCATTAACCGTAGGTACGACATTCCATAACCAGGAAAAAACACAATTTGACTGCACAGGCACAAACAGCATTTTAACTGCAGAGGGCATGAAAGAGCTACTGAACAGCGCTGTGTTCTACTTGCAAGGCATGATTACTTGCAACATAATTTTCTACAAGTCTGATTTCTTCCACACAATTAGTAGGTAACATATTGCATTTTAGTCATGAAAGGGCCTCTAAGGATCCCTCTGATCTAATTCTTGTTTTCCTGGGGTAAAATACAAACCTAAGGAGCCTAAATTATCAGATTCATTCTAGAGCGTATTTCTTTATGCTAATCATGGAGTAGAAATCATTCTGTCAGGCTCACTGAATCTAATGGATGTCACTTCTTACTGAGATTTTATTTCCCATTTTACTTCACACTCAAAATCACTTTTTTGGTGTGTTTTTTTAGATTTGCTTATAAGGCTGCCAATATAGGATAAGATGGCATTTACCTGTTTTCCCACTTAATGGCACTTTGAAAATCCCCAGTCATTCATGAACACTGACCAGAGTCACTGACCACATCCCGCATCGTGCAGTGCAGCTATTTTCTAAAACGCTTCTGATGCTTATAAAGCTTTCATCAAATTGGGCTTAAGATTAAAAAAAAATTAATAATAAAAAAGAAAGTTGAGATTTTCATTAAAGAAAAAAGCAGTTGAAGATTCATAATTTGAACACAGAATTGCCCAGAACTTGCCCATTTGGCCTGTATTTTAGGGCTTTCTGGAAATCTGAAACAGATCTTACTCAGGGTGTGTTTTCAGAGGAATGAAAAACCGCTGCAAAAACCGCTACCAAGAATCCAGCCCGAGGCAGGTACGTGCTGGCAGGAGCAGTCCCAGCCGGTAACAAACGCTTTGCCATCCTCCACCCACACAACCTGATTAGCATGAGTCCCCATTTTTTCCATTAACCCACATGCTCGGCATGTTTTCCAGCCTCCTCTTTAAGCTAGTCGCATCTTCGTTATTTCACTTTGCAGTCGTAAGTAGGGGCCGATGTGGGGCCGATGGCTGTCGAGCCCACCACGCTCAGTATTTTTTCAGCCCGTCTCAGTAACTCAGGTTGTCACTGCTGGGAGTCAGTGAAGATGGAGAGCAAAATACTGGCTCTTCCTCTGCCATGGGCAGTGCTCGTCTTTAGTTAACTTGGGGAAGATTTTTCATAAAACGTGGATGGACACCACCAGAGGGTGCATTGCTGCCACTGTAATGCCTGTTCTTACACCCTAAGTGACTGTTCTCCGCTGTTGCAGAGCTTTGGACAAATCCTGCACCTTCGATTTCTGTGGAGCTGCCTACACAAAGGTGCACGATGGAAAGCAGGATTAAATACTGAAGTCGGTGAAGCTAATTGCTTTAAAGAAAAAGAAGAAGAAAAAAAACCACACAAACCAAGGAGAAGTAATACACCTTTTGTGCTGTGCACTCAAGGCATTTTGCAGCTTTTCTTGAAATATCCATCATAAGAGTAGTTCTTTGATCTGCTGCTAGCAGCCACTCCCAGAAGGGGTGAGAGACACCTCGTTTCCTTCCTTCCTTTCCTTATCCTGACCTACCGGTCTGGAATGCAGTTCACCTCTGAGCATTTTCAGATGTATCATTTTCAGAGAGGCTTGCATGTCACAACACACAACCGGGGCTTACTTCACTGCCTACAAAGCCTGCACATGACAGCCAGAGGAGCCACATACTGCATCTGACCCTCCCGTGATTCACCTCCCCGTACGCCCTTGTCTGCAGAAGGGGCATAACAATGTTAGAATAACAAATACTCACCTCGCCCTCAACATAGGCAGGACCCCAGACTGCAAAGTTAAAAAACGAGTGCCCCAAGGGTGCCGTTGAGCGGCCCCCGGCACATCCCTTTGCGACAGGAATCATGACATATCTCCTCCCCCAGTGCTGTCCCACCTGGTGACTCTGGTGAAAGTTAATCACTTCTCACTGGGTTGTTTTCCAGCCAGGTAACAGTTCAGCTTCCTCAAGTGACCTGCTACACAGCAGCACAACCCTCCTTGCTAGCATACAGGACAGAGGGACAAAAGTGTCCAGGAGAGGCCAAGACCTTTTCTAGCCCTGCAGATGAGCTTAAACCAAGCACAAAATCATCCTTTTAGGCTTACTCTGCTGTCACTGGGTTCAGAGTCAGTCTTCAAACAGAGATTTTAAACTCTGAATTGCCCTTTAGAAGTGTCCCCATCGCCCCACGTACCGTATGCCTGTGGATGCTTAAGCTGGAGTCACAACTGAACTCCAGAAACATAGTTGGCATTCATCAAGACCATAATGTTCCCCCACCAAATGGCAAGGGAGTTGAGCACAGCATAACTACACACTTAAAACTGCAGCACAATAAAAATAATAATAATAATAATAAAAAACCCCCGGCATAACCAGCATGGTTATGTGTGAGTTAGCTGGAGATGGCCGGAGGGAGGAGATGCCACGCATTCTTGAGTGCACTGCAAGGAACTTTCAGTCCCATTGATTTCAATGGGGTTTCAATCAGGCTGTGTCTCTGCTGTGGAAAGGAACTGCTTAACACAGCATCGTGGGGTTCCTCGGTTTTTGTCTCTGAGCAACTCCTGGCAAAGCCACTGGTTAGTAAGTGAAAACACACTTTTTCCAGTCGCCGGGCCTGCAAGCTGTACCTGGATTTGGCTTCTTTTCTTTCCTTTCGCTTTTTGTTGTTGCCGAGGCTCTGATAGATTTGCAAATCTGGCTCCTTGACTAGGTGCTGACTTTACAAACCCAAGTTCGGCTACCGAAGTGGGGGGGGGGACCTGACCTTGGAGCGGATTATTTCCCCTTCAGCGGGACGGCTCTGCTTGCAGCCTGGCTCCAGCTAATAAGTGTCAGCCCAGCAGCTGCCATGCAGGAGGTCTGTCCCTTCGGGCAGCTGCTGCTCATCTGCCTGCAGCTGGCAGCGGAAGTGACATCTGTTCTTGGTCCCAGCTGTGAGCAGCGCCGAGGTGCCAAAGCCCAAACGCCTCAGTTCTCGATCCAGGAGCGAGGAAGGGTTTCTGATGCCAGACCACGGCCTG
>VYZM01001229.1:281174-302372 GCA_013398915.1 Dromas ardeola | reverse complement strand
TTTTTTTTTTTTTTACTGCAGTTCTAGTATTTCGTGATCGGTTTTAGTAGTTCTGTTGTTGGTATATTTGCTTCCAGCAAAATAAATTTTTCAGTGTCTGTAGATTATTTAAAAGATACTGTTAAAGATAAAAAAATCCATAATGCAATGATTAGCAGTATATTAATAAAGCTTATTATCTTCCATTTGAGATTAGTACTAAGTATGTTTAATGACCTTGATGAAACTCACTTTTTTTGTGCATTGTCTGTTCTCATTTCAAAATAAGTTCATAAACAACCACAATATATTTTTTCATTACAGCAGTCCATGGCAGTAACATTTTTAATTGGATTAAAACCCTTTTAAGAGAATGAGGTTAAGTAAAACAACCCTACAAAGTAAAGGCTTGTTTAAGCAAATAACAAGTTACACAGAATCCAATGCTAAGACAGTATCACAATGTATAAATTAGCATGGATGAAAAACATAAAGTATTTTCTAAAGTCACTTCCTTATTGTTATGTAGGGAAAACACATCATGGATTGTATTTTAGTCTTCAAGCGAAGAAGAATCACAAAATACAGTCAAAGAGACATCTTTCATCATGTCTTTTAAAAGCCTGTGAGACAAATTCCTTCATCAAATTCATTAATGTAAAAGCAAATTCAGAAAACTTATTTGTGAAAGCTGTCCTGTTAAATTATGAATACCAATAATAAATTCTTTAGTTCCTCATTTATTTGTGTACTCTGCATATGAAGAGGCATGAATATATATATGAATAAAATATGCCTATTGTATTGGCATACGCAGAGCTAATATGAATGCTGCTGTTGTACAATGTCACAAAAGGGCAAATTATTAATCAAAGTAGAGAGGAGAGAGAAGCAAAGAAGAAAGCAGACGATGCACAAGAAGTTTGTTCGTTGTCTTAGGAGGACTTCTGTGCCGAAGAAAATGTGTGGTCTGGATACAGAACAGTCAGTTAACAACTCTCTATTTTATCGTGTAATGAAGGAAGTTTGGGATCAACGTCAGCTTCTAAAAGGGATTTAAAAGAGAGATATAGCTAGTCAAGTGAAGGGAAAGAAGAAGGGGAAGGGGACCAAGCGCGGATCATGCTATCCTAAGCTTTGTCTGAGCACCAGAGGGAGTGGGACATGGTGGGAGTAAGGGGAGGAATGCCGGTTTCAGAGGGAAACTTGCTGAAACTTGTGAGTGCTCTTGCTCATGGCAGAGTGAGTAGGCTCACTGGACACTTCTGGTGGGGATATTTCCTGAAGACCCTGTTCCAATCATGACAGGTACACAAGACATTAACCTAGCCCCTTCACAACTTGCAGGAAAGCTGGAATTCCTGAGTCTGATGCATAGGGAGGGACAGGTGTTTTCAGGGACTGTCCTCTTCTCGTATTGCTCTTAGTGGTTGTGATACCTGGAGAAACTCCACATAACCATTTGCCATTTTACTTTCCTGTCCCAACTTTTCACGCTCGAATATCAATGTAGCATATATTTGAACTCGTAACACTCTCCACTACTATTTAATCCATATATCTGCTAACCAGCAAGAGATGAAAACTGTAGTCTTGTAAATGAGCTAACAGAATTGTCCAACCCAACAGACTGGGTTGCGAAACATTTGTTTCAGTCTTAACTCTTCCTTTAAGCGTGCATACGCACATACATGCATATACTTACACACACATGCAAACACAAAGAGTAAGTGTAATACAGTACTCAGAGGCGACGCAGAGGAGCTGTTGGAGCTACTTTGAGATGATGGCACATGGGTACTGGAAGAAGTGAAACACCAAGGAGTGCTACGGCCAGAGCATATCGCATCTGGAAAACTGGGGTTTAGCACCTCGTTGCCCCCGTGCACATCTTTTCTTTGTTTCAAGGTTACCTTCATTACGTGGAGGACGGGATCTGACCCTTCAAACACTTCTACAATGTGCGTTTCTGTTGATGTCAGGAAGGCTACACTGAATAATGAACTCTACATTCGCTAATAGGAATAGCAGCAATTTTTAAATAATTTCATATAAAGAACAAGACCTGTGCTTAAGGATTATTTTACCTTAAATCGAATTTCATTCATGCAGTCCTAGAGTACAGTACACATGCGTGGTTAACGACAATTCGGCATGAAGACTGAATGCTTTGGTGTCCTCTCTGAACCTTCTTAAATGATCAGTACCTCACAAAAACGTTTCAGTATCATTCCTCACAGTATGTACCCAGTGTGTATCTCAGAATGATTTGTACTTCATTTTGCACTTTATACATAATATCAGACTTGCATTTTAAGTATCAAAAATAGGTTGTTAAAAGATCTTAATAATAAATGTCACAAATCCTGTGTTTTCATCAAAGGGTAAAATGATTCAAGACCTTTGGTGAATGGATGATGAAAAAAAAACATTTCCAAAAGCTACATATGATTTATGGTCTTATGCTACCAACAGCTGCCCAATCAGCTCCGGGTTTCTGTCCTTTATTAATGCCATGATAAGAGCAGAGGCAGAATTTACTGTCTCCTGAAGCAGCAACTGGTCCTGGGGAAAAAAAAAAAAGGAGGAGGGGAAACAGTACGTTAACAAAAGTGGAAAAAGTAAATATTTAACAGCAGTTTTCAAGTATGCAAAATTACCATATGATTGTTGAAAAAATAATAACATTTATTTGCATTTATTAGAAGAAGAGCTTCTAAAACTTATACTTTAAGGAAACACAATTTCATAGTAATAATCATTTTTCAATTTCCATGATGATTTAAAAAGCAAAATTATTTTTTTTTAAAGGAATCTATTCTCTTACAATTAATGCCACCTATCCCAGAGACCACCAAAACAGAAGCTTGGTTCTGTCACTTGCTTCCTAACTGATTTTTAAAATCTAAAAAGTAGTCAGAATGTTGGGTTGGAAAACATTGGAACAAAATTGAGGATTTAATGGAGTAGTATAGTTAAAGATCTATAACTTTAAGCACCTACTGAATCCCATCTGTAGTCTACAAACTACTTAAACTCAGAAAGGCATTTAAGCACTGGGACTTCAGTGGTTTAGGCTGATCTTTGTATCAAATAACTTTAAAACATAGTCTGGTTTTGATAGGCAACTATAGAGACCAACACAGGAAGAAGTAATAAAATGAGACTTTGATTCTGTGCTTCTAACTCAGCACTCCAGCTCACATTTGAAAGGGTCCTTTGTCTAATTGCCAAGTTTTCTTAATTGTATTGACTATAAAAGGTTGGCCTCTTGCTAGCAGTACCATTTTAATTTGCGCACTGGGAAAATACCAATAGGTGTAGCCAGGCATAGACACATCCCTGGAGAGAGACATAGGAGGGGACAATTTCTGTGAAGCAACAGAGGAAAAAAAAGGTCTACAAAACTACGGAAAATCTAGAACAGTTCCAAATACAGAAGGGGAGCTACAAAGGGAAAGCAAGGACTGTTTTCCGTATCCGCAATGGATAAAAATGGAAGCAACAGGCTTAAAGGAAGTTAAACTGGGATATAAGAAGTCAGGACAGTGTTTTAACAGTAAGGACTAGTATACAAAGGACAGATCAAGGCAACTCCGTCATTAGGGTCCTGTAACGTGGGACCTGCATACATGTAAAATGGGATGCAGGTACAGCTTCCCTCCTTCCTGGAGCAGGCAGATGGAGCAGTTCCATTCTGTATCTTTTCACCACAATTTGTGGATGACATGTTTAAGACACTTGGATTAATGGAGGAAGAGGAAATGGTTTCAACAATTTACACAAGACCATAATGTTAATCACTGCTTTTTAAGGAATAAGGCTACTGCTGAGGGGACGTACCTGTTCAACTAGTACAGAGGGGAGCTGGAGACTAAGAAGTTGGGGTTGAAGGAAAAACTGATAGGGGAAAAGTATCCCTGGAACACTCTAAAATATGTAGCATTATATTTGATAATGCTCTTATTAACTTTTTGCTTTATGTAAATGACAGGAAAAATTCTAGAGAGATAAATTGACAGAATTAGAAATGGCTAGTTTATACCTGATTCTTTTATCATTCCTGGAAAAATGGTATTTACATGCAACTAGATTTTTATCCTAAAAATGATACCAGCATTCCAGTACTTAAAGGGGGCCTACAGGAAAGATGGGGAGGGACTCTTAATCAGGGAGTGTAGTGATAGGACGAGGGGAAATGGTTTTCAACTGAAAGAGGGGAAATTTAGATTAGATATTAGGAAGAAATTCTTTACTGTGAGGGTGGTGAGACACTGGAACAGGTTGCCCAGAGAAGCTGTGGATGCCCCATCCTTTGAAGTGTTCAAGGCCAGGCTGGATGGGGCTTTGTGGAGCCTGGTCTAGTGGGAGGTGTCCCTGCCTGTGGCAGGGGGTTGGAACTTGATTTTCTTTAAGGTCACTTCCAACCCAAACCATTCTAGGATCTAAATAAGCTGTTACAATTTGTAAACCCCCACTCCTCATAAATTCATGTTATATATTCTAATATGCAGTAAAATTATTCACTAGTGGCCTAAAAAATTGTCTTAAGAGTAAAGATGTTCACCACAGTTGTGTCTTGCAGTTGACTGAGTGACGCCTCCCATTCAGTTAAGCAAGGAGTGCAGAAGCATACTCAGGTCCTGCTCCTCCAGTACCTTTTCCGACGGACCGAGGGTGGAAAGAGGAACTCAGAATCCACTGCTCCAATTTGGTAGGGGTTTCACGCACCCATTTCCCATGGGTATAAAATGCCGTACAATGTACAAGGAGTGCGGAAGTGATGTGCCTACACCCGCTCAGACAGCACACGCTGCAGTCACTTTCAAGATCTAGCAACACATTTATTGATACTCAGCAGTGCCAATCCCTTTGCGCCCCTCATCGTTTTTTGTTCAGTTTGTCTCGAGAAGCACTTCACAATTACAGACACTGTCTTCCAAACGGGCTTCCAGCCATATCTGAAGTTGGCTGGAGGTATATATTTTTTTTTCCCATTTCACAAAAAAGAAAAAAAATACACCTGGCCAGGAATGCTCTTAATGTTTCTTCCAATAAATCTTTCCACATCCTCTGTTGGTTACTGGATTCAGTACACATTCCTTTGCAGTAATAAATTATTTAAGTTTTTGAACATAAAAGGAAGCAAAAGAAAGAAATTTAACTTTCACAGGAGAGAATGAAAGTGACACCGTAAGATTCCTTTAGACTGAAAAAAGCTTTTTCTAAAGCTAAAGCTAAGGCTTTAGTGCTAATTTCCATGTTCTGAAGCAAAGACATGCAAAAAATTAGGAACAGCATTTGTAACCCGGGCAATGCGGCACAGTAATGTGTACAGAAACCTGCCTGTAGAAGTGGTCTATAAACCACACTGAAATTGACTGGTGAATTGCAATTTGTGCAAAAAGAGAAACACAAAAAGTAAGCAGCACAAATTAAAATAATTAATAATCTGATTATTAATACTATTATTATAACTATTCTGGCTCCTGTCTTTCTTAGAATCAAGCAATACAATGGCAGGAAAATGAAATGTCATACAGGACTGGCCCTTGTCCAGGATTGGTCCCTGCAGGTCTGTTTTTTGAAAATAACCAGAAGTGTATACTTTAAGTGAATATACGTTATCTTATTTAAGCTAACAAATGCAATAGAAACATTATTCTTAATTTTATAGTTACAGTTGATGGTTAAATGACATCGTGATGCATGTACTGATGCTTTCAAAAGGGCAATCCTTTGAAGTATTTATCACAGGGGTTACTAATTTTTAGATTTATGCTGTCGCTCCTTCCCGGTAACGCTGTCCCAGTCTGATCTCAGGGTCACCTATTCACTGAACGGTGTCCAGCTCCTGGGCCTATGAGCCAGCCTCTGAGTGCAGGAGAAATCAGTGCCACAAAGGTCGAGAATGTGCCGATTTTAACTGGCTTTATTCTCACAGCCACAGTCTTACTGGAAAGAGGTAGTAAATAATGCAAAAAAACGGACTCTTCCGGGAATTTCAAAATCATTGCATATCCTGTATCCTTCGGAGAATCAAACCTCGCTCTTATGCTAGGAATCACAATTGTAGTATCTGATGGCCACAGCCTGTGCATAGTTTGTAACTTTTGTTGATCATTTCTAGTCGTTATCATCAAGAAAAAGAGAACAGAAAAAGAAATTTTAGCAACTGAAAGAGAATACATTGTTCAAAGTGTAGGCATAATGCTAACTGACACCATAGTTAAGTTGTATCTTAAGTATTTTTCCTCTCCTCTGAATCCTAAGTAGTTACAGGTAATTTGGATGCCAGCAGTATTTATGGAGAATATTAAAAAGGATTTAAATGACAGAATTCAACAAAAACCCCAGAAAGAAAAAGAATCTTGTGGGTCTTTATTAATTTAAAGTTAAACAAATAAGTGAACATTTCAAGTCCCCTGGCTATATCCTTAAAACACCCATGTTTCTGACACTGCCATGTTATTTCTGGCAACAGTGCTGATTACAGCTGATAGTGCCTACAGGGAGGCTTCAATAAGAATGCCAGGACAAATTTAATCTACCACACCTAACTCCATTGCACATACAGGCCTCCGATCCTCTTTCATATTCAATGGCATAGCACTAAATCTTTCAAAAATCTCATTATTAGTTGCAGGAAGTCAAATAATCAAGCAGAACCAGGTCTTCACATGTCTAATTGCCTGACGTGTTTGCGTATATTGTAACCACGATAAAAAACAGGATGTAAGAACAGAACGATCAATACAAATCCTCATGTAGCCTGGAAGAGCTCTTGCACGTTATTGCCCACCCACTGCTCGGTGCTGCAAATTCCAAGCAGGGAACACACTTGAGCACGCTACTCAGTGAGAGCGTATCTGTGCACGCGCTGGATGGATCGAACACGAATAGTTCTTTCCCTCATCAACGAAATCCTTAAAAAAGACCGTGACCTTTAAATAAGACTTGGAGGCAGTAATGATTTTAATGGATTAATGACTGAATTTCCACATGATCGAGTGGTGTGCCACGATCCCCCCTAAACCATTGTGATATTCACTGTCTATTCATTTCATCCAGTTGACTTAAATGAGTCTCTTGTAAAAAAGAAAAAACAAAACCCCCTAACATTTCTTGGCCATTAATAAATAGAATTTTTTATTGTTTGAACAGATGATTAACTGCATTTATAAGCTAAAAACAAAACTTTTACCACTTTATATTTATGTACTTTGGAAAAGAAAGTACTCAGAAACACTGCCAACCTTAGAAACCATAAATCCACATAACAGCACTTTGATTCCAAAATAAAATATCCACTTTGTCTGTTATTAAATAGTAAAAATATTCCAACATAACCATATTGTGTGATGGTTGTAACTCATATTCAGAATTTATTTGATGTAGAGTTACTGACTGTAGGGGTTTTCTGGTCTGCAGAATAAGACTGGGAATGGATACAGGGACAGAGTTAAAGTTGTGTTTGGAATGTGCAATTCGATATTTTACAAATGTGCATTTATTTAGGAAACTGTGAGGATATCTGAATATTTACTGACATTCCCCTAACGATTCATTTCCTTGCTTCAATCTGTTTAGGATTTTTTTTTTCCCCCAGATGGAACTTCACATATATGCATGCTTCAATTTACATATGTACTAGTTCAGTTTAAGCATTGCTTGAAAAACACATACTACCCTTTTTAGCTACAAAAAAAAAAGCCTCTGCAGGTATTACCTCTGCCTTTTACTGCATCCCTCCAAAAGAATAAAACAGCTGTGTTCCATTATTTGCACTCTGTTTTGCTGTAGCATTATTTGAGTTTCCATTTAATACAGTTTTTAAAAATGAATAGAACCGTAATGTCAGCCCAGATTATATGGCTGATGGGAAACCTGAAAACATGATTTAAAGACGCTGCTAAACTTAAGGAACGTCAAAATTAATATGGTTACGTTTGCACCAGGAATGGAAAGAGGGCCAGGGCATGCACTGGCATGCCCCTGCCCTTGCTGTTCCATTGTGAGCCCACTCCCTGGCACAGTTTTGGCTCCTGCCAGTTAACATGTTCCCAGACAATGGCTGGGCATGGTTCAGGGGACAGCACAGGCCAGGCACTGCTCCCAGGGGACAGGCGGAATGAGGCCACCCTCTTTTGGGAAAACGAGAGCTTAGCCATATGGACGTGAGGCATGCTGTGCCTTTTAGCCCTAGGACAAGAGAACCGTCCCGGGCCTGTTTTACTTAGCAGTATAGACGTAGCCTAAGTATTGCTGGGAAGCGACAGTCGTGCCTTTCTCTCCCTACCCAAATGCATCAAGAATACATAGAACGACGATCAAATAATCCCCCCAGAACTGGGGACAAATCCCATGGAGCTACCACATAAACAGTCATTTTAAAAAAAAATTAACTGCTCTATGGACACCTTTCCAGCCAAAACAGAGAAGGAGAGAGAGATGAACCACACCACAGGACAGCACTCATGCTGTACTGCACATTCCTGCCACCTTACAGAAAAAGGCTGGAGCCAGCAGAAGGACCGCATGATGGAGCATGTCCACTGCTCCCTTTCGCAGGGTGGGCCTGGGTGCACACCAGGCACACGACAAGGCATGAGTGGAAGAGAAAAGGGCTGAAATAGTCCGTGTTCATAGAATGGTTAGAGTTGGAAGGGACCTTAAAAGATCATCTAGTTCCAGCCCCCCTGCCATGAGCAAGGACACCTTCCACCAGATCCAGCTGCTCAAAGCCCTGCCCAACCTGGCCTTGAACACTTCCAGGGATGAGGCACCCACAGCTTCCCTGGAAGTTGTGTTCTGGCAAGTGTTTCTCAAAAGACTATGTTGGCAGTACAAGAGGAGCTGTTGTTAATTTAAAACTCCACAGGATGCTGCAACTTATACTATGGCCATACCAGGTGTCTCCAAAACTCGCCTGATGTCATATACTGACACTCAGAGAAACCGAGTAGAGAATCTAGCCTCAAAACGCGCAATACTTGATATTTTAATCTTCAACTTTTTATTTAAAAAGATGACCTGAGGGGGGACTGAGGTTCTTTCACTATGAAAAATCAATTGTATAACATGGTTTGGTGTTTATTCTAATCTCACCATGAGGAATTCTCTAGTAGATTCATGAAGAAGCATTTTTTCCTACTCAAGATATGTAATGGCATGCATCTACATACTAAAGCAACCTCCATTTCTGTAACAGTACAAATTAAGCTGAAGTCTCCTTTCTTCTTAAAATGCTTCCACATCACATTTTTAAATCCATGTGCCAAAGGATCTATTGATAAGTGACATCTCATACATAATATCAATGCAGCAAGTTACCTCAATAGGAAGATAGCTATGTAGATCATTCTAAAAGATAAGAAAAGTATTTCTCTGAATATTTTTGGCTTTCCTTTCAAGTAACACAGAAATAATTAAGGTAGCATTTGAGTTCAGACAGGTAGGTCGGTTCAAATTTACTCCAGTAGGTTCACAACTGAACCTCTGTGTACGCAGCCTTGCGTCCTTTCTGAACTAAGAAAATACAATCAATTCTTCAACTCCTCAAAACAGGGATGCGGTGGAGAATTGAGAAAAGAGATGAGTGGCACTGGAAGAACCAAATTGTCTCTGTGCTAATGGAGCCTAGCAGACCTCTTAGTTAATGAATGCTGACAGATCTGAGTTAATTCCCTGCAGTGAAATGGTTGTACATCCATGCTACAGTCAAAGTCGGATAAATTGTGCATAAATATGTGATACCGTACTGTATCTCTCTCTCCTGTACCATTGCTCGACCATGCCTCTTAATAGTTTGTCACAAGCAAACAGAGAGCCATCAACATTTAAAATGGCTGTGTGGATACACTGAGGACAGACAAGTATTTTAAATCTCCCGGAGTCTGTACGGATTATGTCCCTAATGTCATTGTATATATCTTGTCACCTAAGATTCACAGATTTTAAACTAGAAGGTAAATATCACTCTTTTGTTTAAAAAAACCCAAGAAAGCAGCACAAACAAACAATCAAAAACCCAAACAGGATTAATTTCTTCCTCTAGTACGAATGGAATAGCCAGAATTCCCCCAAATCAGCAGTTTTAAAACAGCTCCATTATCTACATGTTTTGCAACAAGTAGGTGACCAGGGTTCGGTTCCCTTCTTCGTGTAAGGTGGTTAAACCATCACCCGGATCACACCTTTTTTTGGATTGGGGTTAGAATTCCTGTGGAGGAATACTCATTCTGTGTACAGTCACTGTATCACAACAGAAAGATGACATGACTCCAGCATAGATGCTAGTCCAGACCCTGGGGAGCAAGTGAAAGCTCTGGTCTAACTTTTGCTCCAAAAGTTTCTTCTTTTGATGTAAAATAGATAAACAATGTTTGGAACAGACATGAGCTTGGTGCCAATGCCTCTGGCATCTGCAGACCTAGGCTCATCCTCTCCAAGTCTTTTTTTTCCCCTGATTGTTAGTGTGATCATACTGAATAATCAATGAAAGTTCCTGGACCAAAAAATTGTCTGAAGAGTTTGTTATAAAGAGGATTTTCAGTGCATTCAGTCATTGCAGCTTAAGCAAGAGTTTTCATTCAGCACCTACCACTATCTGATCTAAGCTCTTGGCAAGAGCGAGTGTGCCAGCAGTGATAGCACAACCGTCTGTCAACCATTTTTCCCGTCTAAGTTGTTCAAAAAGCTACCTAATGCTTGAGCTAGCAGCCAATTCTGCCACCTGTATGGGACTGGTACAAAAATACTGGCAGAAAATAAGCCATTTAACAGATGTGGTTGTCTGCAAAGGTATATTATGTGTTTGAGGTTTCTTAGAGGTGGTCTCTGAATACAGTATGTTACCAAATAAGACTATAATATGAAAGGTATTCATGTTAATATATGTTACTGTACTACTTACAGGCCCTATGAGGTATCCCTCTGGTGACCTTGTAAAACACACCATAAGGGTTTTTAGGGGGAAGGAAAAAATGTTTCTTACTATCAATATAGGAAAAGTGAAATGCTCCTGAGGCACAGGAGACTTGCTCTCTCCTCTGACAACCAGCACGACAAGATGCTGAAAATCTACGATCGGGCTGAAGTGGAGTCAAGCTGTGGCACGTCTTTCCTCTGGTTTCAGACAGCTTTGGATCAATCCAATAGCACTGACAAATTCACGTGGGAGTGGGATTCAAGCCTTCCACGCAGCGGCAGCATACAATAGTGTTTCCCTCAGTTTGTATGTGTGGTGGATCCTCTGCTGCCTGTTCCACTGAGAGAGTCTATGAATACTTTGATGGGCTGCCGTGTTAAGTTTTGCAGGCAGACAGGAACACATAGCAGACCCACCACACACAAACATACAGAAAAAACGGGTTAAGTAGTGCTGGCCTCCTGCAAAACATAACACCCCAGTCATGCAAATCATTTACAGACCAGGCACCGAGCGAAGACGGAGCAGCTACGAATCACATATGAATGCATTTGACACGTAGGGGCAGCAGCAGAGCAAAAGCGGTTCAGCACAGTTTAGCTGGTTTTCTCCTATTATAAGCTGAGAAATACAGCACTTTCAAGCTCAGTTTCACTCAATGACCAGTGTTTTAGCCCTAGTCAGCAGTAAGTAGGAAGGCAAAAACGTGTATGTAGGGAAGATTGAGAGAAGTGGTGGGGGAACAAGCTAGGAGAAAGGGGAAAAGAAGAAATGACACAGGTAGAAGATTAAGTACACAACTACCATCTCAATCCTCAAAACATAAAATGACATGCCATTGCTAAAGATCAGGAGAGATTAGTATCAATGCCAGAGGCTCTATCTGATAGGCAAACTGTGCCATATACTGCAGGTAAAAAAAAAAAATTAAAAAATCTTCAAATCTTCAGTGAGATTTGAGGTCATCAGTGTAACAGTAAAATTTTAAGTAGGTAAGTATCACATATCTGAATGTTTCTCTTCACTTTTAGAGGACTATACCATCCTTACTTAGGATCTGACAAAACCTACATAATGGGGACACGGAAACAATACAGCACTTCTTCATATAAACTTGTGGCAAGAGCAAAAGAGTACCCATCTTATGGTAAATTTAGCACAGTATGTTTTGATATTAGAGGTTTCTTCCTTTCTGTTCCATATTATATTGACAACATAGACTGGTTGTTGCACTTTTCAAGAAAAAAATAAATACAGTAGTTTGCAAACATCTAAGTTGCTAATATCCAGTATAAGACATGAAATGCTGTAGTTATCACCGGTTACAGAATTTTGCATACAAATGTGCAGGAGCAGTTTCATATAATTTGTGACATACAATTTCTGATTGTGATTACCAGTGTTATATAGAAAGACTGAGTAACTTTTAACTAGTGACTGTAACAAAATGGGAAGGTCTTTGGGAAGCGTAAGTGGTGCATGCGAATCTCCTGGAGGATGCTGAACATCAGTGCAGAGGAAACGTGAGCATTTTTTTCCACTCTTTCAGTCTAAAGCACAGTGTTATCCCCTCCTATAGGTGCTAACTTCATATGGAGTATTATGCATAATAGACATTCGGCTCTTCATAGTAAAGAGGCATGCTTGCATCCATTTCAATGTAAGTGTTCTGTTCAGTCATTAAAATCTTCATTATACAACTCCTACTGACTGCGAATAATCTGAAATACAAGCACACGGCTGCACTAACTAATTGATTGGAAACATTCCTCTTGATTACAGATAATTTATTTGAGATGGTTCAGAGGAAAAACTGTATAGCCTACTAAAAAACAAAATTAAAACTTCTCCTTTGGGGAAAGAAATAAACAAAACCCAAGAGATTCTGAGGGGCAAAGTATGCGTACACATGTGCTGGGCTATTGTTCACATCCCAGTCTTGTGGCTTCCAAACTTTTAGGATGATAATATCAGTTCAGTGGGGTAAAGGCCACATTCCAATCTTGGTTACAGAAATACAAACCCAAGTAACTACAGTATTACGAGCTCAGTTGCTTTGCAGTTGCAGAGACTGAAATTCAACTTTAAACTCTGCGTTTTGCTACAGAAGACCTACTATTTAACTGTTTTCAAACTGTTCTCTTAAAATCTCAAAGGCAGCTTTAAGTTAACTCAAATGTCAGTGTTTTGGGCAGTGAGACACAGTGAGAGGGCGTGGCTGTCCAGCAGCTCATTGTTAAGCATTTGGTATCACAGATTTCCCTAATTTGATACTCTTAATTGAATCTAGCTAGTTGCTTGCAAGTGGCTCTCGAGTTGCATCATCTCATCATTCTGTGAGGAGGGACTGATTGCAGAATAAATGATAAAAACTTCATGTTTAAGTTACACGCTGAAATTTGAAAATATCCTCGAATAACACCTTAACATTTAAAATGGAATGTCCACCCTATATCTTTCATCTCATCACTCAAATTCTACTACTTCGACCACATTTGCGTGAAGTTTAGGCATAGCTTATGTCCCATCTCTGACTACTCTTCCTGTCTACAGCTGAGAGTCTACAGCCTACTGAAAGGTAAAAAAACTGAATTCCTTACAACTCAAGACTTGAGTAAGGCCAAGCTAGTCTACTTTCCCCCAAAAATAAAAATACCAGACTGATGAAGAAGTGTCCAGAAATGAGACAAAAAGTTACACGGACATGAGGTGACATGTCTCCTTGGAGAGTAACAGGAGAGTAGTCAGCAGGGGAAAAACAAATTACAACACAAATTATTAATAGAGATTCATTCCTTTTGTCTCTCACACCAATATGATGTATTAATACATTAATTTTGCAGTAATTCTGATTGTTCTCAACATCACTTTGCACAGAACACAAACTTGTTCCCTGCTCCAAAGCAGTCTTCATGCAGTGGATGCAATAAGCAGGAAAGGAACTTGCATTGCTTGCAACAATAATAATTCTATGAGCAAAGGAGCTCTAAACGCACTCAAGTACACTCAAATGTACTCAAATACACTCAAAACTGCTGTGAGTGGAGAAAGTGCATTTGCCTCTATCTATTGTTTTCTTTCAGGTCTGTTGCCTACACAATGTTTACCGACACACTTAAGACTGGACGGTTTATCTGAGCAGCACCCTAGAACATGAACTGAACGAAACCCTTTCCAGTATGCACCAGGAAGTGATAATTTCTAAAAATGTTGATCCAAACTCTGAGTTTCTCTACTTTCTATTTCTTTGTCTTCCCTAGTTCACAGCCTAAAGCCAGTGCAAATAGAGCACTTGCCCATGTTAAAGTTTTTGGCTAAGCAATGGAGGGACAGCATACAAATTTTGAACAATTAATCCTAAAGGAAAGATGGTCCTCGAAGTCTGGTGTGAGCAGAGGCGCTGGGTTCAGAAGGCAGCAACAAACAGCCTGTGTCCAATCCAACAGATGGGGCAGAGAAGAGTCATAAAAACACACCAGGAAATCACGGTGGCAAAGTGCTGTCTTTTCACCGAGTGGCTGAGAGGAACGGCGAGCACCGGACACACCGTATCTTTCCATGGAAGCGTGGATAGAAGTAAGGGGTGGACAGGGCTGAGGGATATAGTGCAATTTTTAAAGACACAGTCGAAGTATCCTCAAGCCAGCCAACTTGCTAGCAGTATGACTGGAGCAGCACAAAGTGTCAACAAGGACTAACCACATGAGCACTTACTTTCTCAGCTGGGTTTTGCAGCCCCTATGCTGTGATGGCTCTTCTGAATCCGGGCCTCCACGTGATGATCCCTCCATAGCTTGAATGGCGTGGAGCAATCTCTCCTGCCACTAGCTACTGATTAAACCATCCCATAGCTGGAGGGCAAACAGCCAGTTTCCAAAAATCCCCCTCTGAGTATAAGCCTAGTGACAGGAAGGCAGAAGAGGGCCCATAACTTGCCTTGTGGCTAAAACGCAGCAAACGGATAAAGCAGTTAGTACTATTCCTCAGGGTTCACCAGTAAATCCTTAT
Source organism: Dromas ardeola (assembly GCA_013398915.1). NCBI lineage: Eukaryota > Metazoa > Chordata > Aves > Charadriiformes > Dromadidae > Dromas > Dromas ardeola. The sequence goes on along the minus strand of VYZM01001229.1, from coordinate 287,455 downwards.
CCTTAAACTCAAAACGTGTAATCCTTACAATTTTAAGGGGACAGATGTGCTTGCTTTTAGATTCTAGTTTTCTTTTAGGCAATGAGAGTCCAGCTACACCACAACGATAGAGCTCACAGATGTTCTCTTACATAAAAATCAGGGTTTGCCAAGACAGGCTCTTTCTTTCTGCCAGCTAATATCAGCCCAAACCATCTAACACAATAGCCTGTCTATATACAAACAAAGGCACTCAAAATGAAAATATATCCAAGAGATAAAACTCTTGCAAAATACCAAAAAAAATTGTTTTGTGCTTTTAGAAAAACAGCTATTTTAAACCTTTAAAAAGAAATAGAAAGAAACAGAGTAAGAAGAAGTAGAAAGAAAAAGAATAAAGAAATAAGGGAACAAGTTTTGCTTTAGCAGATGGCTTATTGTACTCCTTAATTAAGATGTTTTATTAAAAATAGAAGAGATGTAATATTTTGTTAGCTATGAACACATCTCTTTTTATGAGATTAGCATGCAAGGCTAAGCTTATCCTTCAGGTATGTTGTATCTGGAGTTGCATAACAGAAGAGTCTACGTTTTAAAGCCTTTAACACTTTCAATTAAATTGTTACCAAAGTTTCCTTTCAAAACATCCTAAAACCATCTTGTGCCTACTTGCAACTTTAAATATGTCTGTGGCTGTCTGCAAAGATAAGTTCGGGTCTCCCTAGTATCTTCTTGCAATAGGCATTTGATTAAGAAACTATTTATGACAGTTTCCAAGGGCATGACTAAACACGATGTGCAAGAGTTTATTTACCACATCCCTTACTCCTCACTTTAAAATTTGGGTCATCCAAAGCTAATTGAAATCAATGGGCTGAGAACAAGTGACCAGTGCTATTTTCACGGTGATGGGCACTAGTCTTTTTCATAAGAGAGGGACTGCCGTTCTTCCAAGCCAGTAAGGTAAAAGAGGTGATATTAATATCTTGTAGACTGCCTGCATGTGGAGTGTTTTGGTTTTTCAGCTTTCCCTATAAAAGATGAATGTTCAGCTGAATATTACTGTCGCCAATATTTAGAAACGATGCAAGAATCATGACATTGGATATTAAGTAAATACCTGTAGAATTCACTTGCAGGATCTCTAAAGTGTTTTAAATATGTTAACTGGTAATTATATTTAAAATAAACTGAAGAATAATTTAGAGGGCTTGACAAAATTGTTGGATTATTTTCTGAATATAACTCAAAAATGAAAGCAAGCAGAACACTGAGTAGTTTTCAATCTGATAGTAATTTTGACAGCAGTTAATCATTACAGATCCTGGACATAAGGCTGCAGCGGAATTTTAAATTGTTCTTAAAAAGTCATTACTTTTTTCCAAAAAACGTATTGTAATAACAACATTTATGTTTAAGGGAAACATAGTAGCTTGATTTTGTTGCATTCTGGTCTCGATATCCACAGCTACCCATGAAATGGGTAGTTATTCAACTGAGAACACTGGACAGCATAGATACCAATCTGAGCACCCACTGTGTGAACCCAGCTATTACAGCCTGCTAAGGTGCTGTACCATAGATTTGTTTGGTTAAAAAGAAAAGGAATGTAGCTCTGTTTAAGCCTTATCCAGAATTAAAAACTAGTTCAGCTGCTCAAATAAGTTCAGTGTTGGTTAAGAACGAATCTCCTGGTGCTTCAACTAGAAAGCACAACTTCTACTGTTTCTCTGACTTATACTCACTTTTCCTTCCATCTTCAGTATTTGCTTCCAAGTTCACAGCTGCATTTAGAACTGCATGTATCTTTTTACATGGGCAATGATTTCACATTGTTCATCTCCTCAGCCTGTATTGATTAGATGAATGTGTGGTTTGGCTTTTCATGGACATGTTTTAAAAGTCTCCTCTGGACAAAAGAAGTAATCTCAAACTCCATTTCCACTAATTCCTCCCTTGACTCAATCTCTCTTTTGTCTTCAACAAACTGCGTTCCCTTGTGCCTGCCCTTGGCCTCAGCTTTTACCCTGTATGCTCTGGTTCCATAAATCTGCTGTCTATTCAGTACGCAGAACTACGTCTGCAGCATTATGTACGTGCCACAGCCTCGTCTCGTAACACTCCTAGTTGTCCTCAGTCACAACGTCTCCTTCACATTAACTACTGAGACTAACTTTCTATTATTTTCTCGAAGCTTAGGCATTAGGAACTTTTGCATTGACTTTTGCTGCTGAATCACTTTTATATGCACAAAGTGAGATTTATTCTCCCAGTCAAACAAATCTACCAAGAAATAGAGCTATGTGTTCCCTTCAAGGCCCATTAACAAAACACAGGCTGTCTTGTGCTTGAGACTGTCTATGGACCTGCTCCAGTCCAAAGATGGGTATTAAAACACTAATTCTCTCAGTTACTGCTTTCTGATTATTTCCTACCGGTTTCCACATATCCTCTCCTTTAACCAGAGCTGACGCTAGCAGAAAGGATTTCCTGAATTGTTTAGCCTAACCTTCGTTTGAAAAAATATTCTTGTCTTCACGCCTCAGTTATTTTACTCCTCTTGTAACACTGATGTTGCAGCACATATTTTTAAATAAGCTACATATTATAATAGAAACATACATTAGAAAAAACCTTCCTGTCTTCCACTCCCCTTAAACTTACAAAATATTTTTCAAATCTTTGCTCTATTTACCAATATCCTGGACAATATAAGCAAACAGTTCAGTTTTTCCCAAGAATCCAAAACCTAAACTTTCAAGACATAGACCTTGCTTTTATATAGACACTCATCAGGTTCAAGCCCACTCGTGAAATCTTTCATAGTGGTAATGCATGCACAACATACCAAGAGTATTGTTCTGACTGACACTAGAACATCTGACTTATTTTTCCTTTTTTTTTTTTTTAAAAAAAAATGTTTTCAATACAATTTATAGGATTCTATGAGTAGGATGGAAATTTGAACTGTCAATTTTAATTTTTTTGTATTTGTTTATGACAAATCTCAAAACCTTATGAATATACACTAGAATTAATTTGTTTAAATAAACTCAAAAGAAAGAATGTGGTTGTAGAAGATCGTAATAAGTGTCAGTTAGGGACATTATTAATAATTTTGCAATGACATTTAAAATGATTAAGCAGGAAGTTTTGTCTCTTTAAAATTCAACCCAAGTATCAGAAAGAAGATACTTTAAAATGCAGAGCTATTATAAAATAGAATGTAATTAGGCCAAAATCATCTTTCCCAAACACATTTCTAGATTCACTCCATGTCATTAGCATGCTTTTAGGGAAATAATGAATTTAAAGAGCTTTGTATAGGAATCCTTTTTTCTGCAGCTACCATCATATTGAGTAAATATATGTGGCAACCAAGTTCATATTCTGCAGTCAGTAAGTATCAGGAGCTCTCAAGCCAAATCAGTCAACAGAAGCAATCCTTTAATGTGTTTAACTGATAATGTTCCGAGAAAGCTGCCATGGACCCTACAATTTTCTAAGTCCCAGAGTTGGCCACTGTGATGTTACTTTCTGCTGTGACTTTAGTATGTGTTTAAAGGAAACAATATTGTATTTACACAATAGATAATACATAAACTGTAATAAGTTATGACAGGCATTGTATTTCAAGACAATTATAATTTGCCTCTGGTAGCTTTATAAGGCATGAGACTAAATACCTATTGAGTTTTACCACCCAAGAAGTACTGTTTTGGACTGGAATGCCTGGATTATATTACTGATATAAAATAGAAAATAAACTTCAAAATGAGGAAAACAGGCTACATATTTATTTGTGAATGATCTCATTACACACCAGCTCCAGAACATTAGTTTTATCAAGAACCCTGAAGCTATTTGTAGTGGCAATTGCTATCAGTTCATTTTCAAATTCTTAACCTGTTAGGCAAAGAAAAATACAGTTCAGATGAAAAGAACTAGAAAAGATTCTCATAAACCACGTTACAAAGCAGAAGTACTGCATGATTGTGAGATTCTGCCAGCACCTACTGTTTATATATCACGCACTAATATGATCTGATTTGTTAACTTAGAATCTGAAAATAACATTTTTAAAAGTTCAAAGTTACAAAACAGTGCTAATTCACAACCAAAGGGTCAAAATTCAAGAAGCGTATTCACATGCATTCATTAAAAAAATAGGCCATGAATCCTTGTATCTAACTAAGACTTTACAAAGTAATTCAAACTGCTATGCAATTTGCAATTGCAGTTAAGGTTTGTTACTTGTGAAATCTTCTGAAGTTTATTTTGGAATCAGTTTCTTCTCTTGCAAGAACTGTAGAAACATGAAAAGCATCACTAGTCATCAAAACAGATTATTTAGTTACTGCCCAAGTTGTCAGTCCAACAGTATCTAGAGACACACACCCAAGATTCAACATCAACAGAACATCAAGACCTTTGGATGAAACAAACTACCAGTAAAGACTGTTGGCAATAACAAACTCAATTAACCTTACAGTAGGTAGATACATACTCTCTGAAGTCACACATAATGAAGGCTGCAGTCATGTACTTCAGGTGCAATAACTGAGGATGGCTTTTGGCAAATGCATTGCAAGGCTCCCATGGCACCCCATAAACATCAGCTTTCTTGGAAAAGTATAAATATTTTTGATACGAATGGCTCGTTTGTCACAAATATGTCCATACTATACTTAAGCTAGGATTCTAAATCTCTTACTGGCTTTAAACACAAAGAATTATTGATAAGTATCTGTACCTCAAAAATATTTTAAATTAGTTTTGGTAAAACATGTAAAATGCATACCTTTGGTTTCTACTATAAACAATTTCTACTGCATCTCCAAATGCTAGATCATCAAAAGGAGACATCTGCACGAATGTTGTTGTGTTCACCCAAAGTACATTTTGTTCACCACTTCTGCTAGTTGTCTACTTTGTTCTCTCCTTTGCAAATTCTGCTTTGCAACTGTGGCTTGAGACGTCATATGAAAACTAAAGAATGAAAAACAGAAGGTAGAACAGTACTGTGCAGCTTAAATGGGTGACGTGTATAATCCAACTGCATAAATAAAAGTAGGAATCAGATTCCAAAGGCAACATAAAAAAGTGAGAAATCTGGCTTCTGTGCCAGTCAGAGGTACTCTTTCATACTGTATTTAACGTGAAAGGAGTTGAAAGTAACAGTGAACGACAGCCTCTCGGGGTACATGTATAAACAGTGATTGAATGACAGCAGAATTTACTGATAAGGATAATATATCCATCCATGTGTATATCCTTATACATAAAACAGGTTAACAGATGAATTATAGTAAGAATAAAGTCAACTTTTGAATACAACACCGCCATTACTTTCTAAGTATCCCTTTGTTAATATTTATTCCGTGTCCGAGATCAGAATTGTTTGTGATAGTATTTGGGGGCGAAGGTAAATAACTGGACAGTTACAGATAAAGTATTAATACTGAGCTGATACAACCTCACAGATAATGCCTAACAAACCCTATGTAACAATTTGATCTGACATATACGGAAAAATGCTTTAAAACAAAGGTTTTTAAAATATCCTTCTCTATAACGTAAGGAGCTCTCAGTGTCTATTGTAACGAAAGAAATATGTGGCTACAAAAGCTTTATTTAAAATCAGACAAACAGATTGACACGATCCACAAGAAAGTCAGAATTACAAAACCAGGCAATGGGAGAACAGCTCTTAACATAGTTTCTAAGATTCACTCCTACATCATAGGAAAGGATCGAAAAACATTATCAGATTTAGACACAGATTCACAGAAGGGCTTTATGACTTTCAGTAGATCTTGGACAGAAAAAGGGTGCTCAAGTCCAGAAGTATAACTTTGAAAATCCAAGGTTACCTGCAGGTCAGGTAGTTCACACATTTTTGGCACTGCTCCTGAGGTACCCTGATTTACAAGCACCAAACTGCTAAAAAGCAGAATCGCTAAAGCTTAAATCTGCTAAGTCTCTATATACTTTCTCTAAATTGTCTGACTTTACTCCAACGCTACATGCAAAAAAATGGATAACTAAATCAGGAAGCCTGTTTTCCCTAGACCCCCTTTACAGGTCTAAGTTAACCTCTCCTTCCCTAGAAAGTGATTCAGATCAGGAGAATAATGCCTACAACTCGTTTAGATATCGTAGCTGGATGTCCTAATTAACTGTTTGTAATATGGAAAGGAGTGATTTTTCTTTTTCAGATTCCATACGGAACTTTGCATTTGTTACAAAATCTCATTTAGCTGAGAAAAATTCTTGTGTGGGAGAGGGGCATTTTAAAAAAT
>VYZM01001229.1:222977-281082 GCA_013398915.1 Dromas ardeola | reverse complement strand
TATAAATATATATATAAAAGCAGAAAAACACTAAACCACATCTCACAGATTCTTACTTTTCATTTAAACTGCACTCGATCTGCCTGTGGTAATAGAAGATAACTTACAAAATTATTACTTGAATAGTCACTGAAAATAAAGGCAATCTATTGTAAAAAGTGTTGTTCCATTAGAAAACTATATGTAATTCTGTGCCTGCATTCTCGTAGGCACAGAAAATTACAATAGAACTTGATACATTTAAATTGCTACAAATGATACCTAAGAGGAGGGTTTTTTTAATTTTACTTCTGAGCAATTGTAATAGCTCCTCACTAAAATAAGTCTGTATTTTCTTCCCACCTTTGTCTTGCAGCTTTGTTTTCAATTTCCCATTTACTTAGTGTCTGGGTAAAAGTGCTACGGGTTAAGTAACAGATATTTTCTTAAAGACCTGAGATGAATTATTTGTCTTCAATTTAACTTTTTTGTTTAGAAGCTTTATATACTATGAAAATACAAGGAAATCCAAATCCCAGGCTACCTGGTTCCAAAGATATTTTGGTGTAGCAAAGAAAGTTCTGCAACACAAAGTGATAAATTCAAATATACAGTGGTTTTGTACATCAAAAAAAGAGAATTCTTGGAGGAAATTTTGTATTTTACAATAATATTCTCTTTTTTAATTTTTACAACTTCCATAACTATCAATACGTAGAAATTTTTTTAATTGAAAACACAGAACTCAGTATTTATATCCAGTAAGAATTATGCAGAATTTGAAATACCTAAATAATAGGATGGAGATAAAGCAAATTAAGAATCTTGAAACTGGAAAAAGTTTCCTTTCCATTCTTCCTTGTGGTCAGTAACAGCGGCAGCACTGCACATTAGAAGTCTCTACACCAATCCCCCAAGATAAAGTAAACCAATTAAGCATGAACACATAGGAGTCCTAACAACTAATTGAGCATAACTGAGATGAAAAGAGAAGTTCCATAAACTTCAGCAACAGTCAACATAATATTAATCTCATTTGCATTTGTTAAATGCCCAGATTTAATAAGCGGAGGACAGAGCATATCAGAAAAATGAAGCATGCCTGCCAGATACTGTTGCTTAATGCATCGGAAGGTATACAGCAAAGCAACAGATGAATGACATATACTGTATGTGGTTCACAGATACTGCCAGTTCACTTAAAAGTTAATTTTAACGAATGAACAAAAGTGCTCTAAAAACGTCAACTGCATTATCTGTAACTGCATGACTTTATTGAATCTATTCCCAAGCCATACCTATCACACCCACTCACTTAGGCAAAGACAATTGTTAATGAAGAAGTATTTTCTAGTTATTCTATTATTTTCTAGTTAGTTTCTAGTTTCTAGTTCTACTATTTTCTAGTTATTCTATTATTCTAGAAGTATTTTCTAGTTTCAAACCCTGCTACAAATCTGTATTCCACAGAGCACTTCCAATTTGCCTAAAGTCAAGTTTTCAAATTGCATGCATAAATGCTGGAGGAAAGAAACTCCACTCTTCCTGTTTTTTGAGTTCCACCACCTTCCTATACTCCACACTTAAATTGCTTTGTTTTAAAAAGTGCTTTTTGTTTGACCACTCACGCAAGAGCAAATAAGTGCTACAAAGCCTACCGTTCCTTACAGTATACTATTGCTGAAGAAATACCTTCTTGCTTAAAGTTGCATAAGTGTATAGATATGATTCCACTCACACACAGATTATCGAGGCTACTGAACATATCAGTATATAAAATATACCGTACAAATATTTAAGACAAAACACGTCTGTATACTGACTGTAATGTGGAGTAAAGTCCAAGTATAAAATTCTTGATTGCTTGGATATAAAACCATATACAATGTTAATAAACATATTGATCATAGTTTTGTAAATGTACGCATATTTATAAAAAGGGATGCTTTAAGCAAATTTCTGGAACTAATAAATATTTTTCTCTTTCATTGAAAAAACCTGTTGAGTGTGGGACCAAAATCTGTATAGAGTTCTTCTCTTTGTTTTGTAGCATCACTGCTTTTGAGTAATTCAAATATGAGGGTATATTTACCATAGAAACACATTATTTTTTAGACACAGGTAACTATGTGAAGAAGCCCATCACCCATCAGAGAACAGGCCTTCCCACCATCTCTTTCTTAGTAATAATTATGGAAAGATCCCATCTATTGATTTTTCTGTGAATTCAGATGCTGTTTCAAATTGTACACCTGCATGCTCTAACATGTTCAGACGGTGGGACGAGAACAAACACATCTCTCTCTTACCAGAGCCAAGAGTTTCTTGTGGGTTTTCACTTTCTAATTTTGATTGTGGAATCTATTTAAAAAGCACCTTTTAAAAACAACTCTCTATCCTACTTTCTACTCTATTCTTATGATTTGTTTAGAACGCAGTGGGATTTGGTTGTGCTGCCGTTCAGAGGGACCTGGACAGGGTGGAGAATTGGCCCAAGAGGAATCTTACTAAATTCACAACAGGGGGAAATGCAAAGTCCTGCACCTGGGGAGGAACAACCCCATGCAGAATTACATGCTGGGGACTGACTGGCTGGAAATCAGCTTTGCAGAGAGGGACTTTGTGGTCCTTGTGGACAACAACTTGAACAGGAGCCAGCAATGTGCACTCACAGCGAAGGACAAACAGACCCCTCAGCAGAATTGGGCAGAGCATCACCAGCAGATCAAGGGAGGTGATCCTTCCCCGCTACTCAGGACTGTCGAGTTCACATCTGCTGTGCTGTGTCCAGTTCTGGGCTCCCCGTAGAACAAAGAGATGGAGTTACTGGAAAGAGTATGCAGGGATACAAAGATGATTCAGGAAATGGAGCATCTTTCATATGAGGAGAGGCTGAGAGAAGTGGGACTTTTCAGCCTGAAGAAAAGAAAGCTCACTGGGGCTTAGCATAGAAATGACTGATGGATAAGAATGAAGTAGTCAGACTCCTCTCATCAGTGAACACTGAAAGGACAAGAGGCAATGGGCACAAATTTAAGAAAAAAACAGGAAACTCAATCTGAACATGAGAAAACACTTTTTTTTTTTTTTACTGTGAAGGTGGGCCCTTCCAACCTGAACAATTCTTGAGAATGAGAATCATTCCTGACAGTGCTGTAACAGGCATCAACCTGTGGGTACAACTGTCAACATTTACCAGAATTACCAGAACTGGGGGCAAAAAGCCAGTACAAAAGCACAATGTACCTTATTATCATGCTTTCTAAGCAGCATCACTCTCAGCTGCACAATGTGTCTCAGTGCACTAGTGAAATCACTGCACATATATCCTCACTGTTCTCTTAACAGACTTCTTGCAATTACCTACTTCTCTTTTCATCTTTAGAACACTCTTTTGCATACAGGTGTTAATTCTGACATTTCATACCAAACACAGTCCTGCTTGTTTAAGTTGGAGTGTGTGTGTGTTTCAAAAAAGTGGTATTTGCAGCGCAAGTAAGATTATCGGTGGAGATACTGTATGTTGCTAAATAGCCTTCAGTAATTTCATCCTATATTACCACACAAAGGCGTTAAAGTTTTAGCTTTCCTGAAATAGTTGGGTATTGTGCTTAACCTGGGCACAGTAATATTTTGTAAGGTATATGCACATTGCAGCACTAACTTAACATTCCAAAAGTAAATTCGGTCTGGCTAGATTTAAAACCAGTATTATAACACTCTAGCACAGTTTTCAATTGATTGTATACTGCTGCAAGAATGGAATCAAGCCCAAAGCCTCAAGTTTAGTGCTACAACTTGATGTGTTTTAAATCTCTGAGCAGCACTCTCAAAACAGCAGAATATATATAATGTTCAACTTGGATGGTAACGTTAATGTAGCTGTTGACACACTTTTGCTATGGCTTTGCCCATGGAGTGCAGTCCCCACCATCATAATGTTTCAGCAAAACCTTCCACGTGACAGACAGAAACGAAGTTTAACAGGCATTTATGGAGAAGTTGTTTAACAAACGTCTGATAGAACACATTAGTCACAGATGCTCATCAAAATGTTCATTAAAATGTTCATCAAATCAGAAAGTCACAATCACTTGCCTTGTATACATTGTGAGATAGGTATTTAAACTTAAAAGAAAAGCACATTATGAAGTCTCAGCATTAGAATCGACAAACAGACTGTATAAAACTGTACAAAATTGCTATGTTAACACCAGTTGGCCTTGACTTTCAATGCATACTGTCATAAAATGCTTTTTTGCTAAGTGCATTCTCATCACTTCCAATTTTAAAACATTATCTATTTAATAGCCAAAATACTACTTAGCAAAAATAATGCTTATTGTTTCCACATTCTTTTCATATTCAGTCTATCAAAATAAACTGCCATGAGAAAAACAATCAGATGCTGATGTCTGTTCCTACCAAGAGAAAAATCATTACCTACGTAAAATTTTGAATAATGAATTGAACTTCATGAAGCATTTCCAAAACAGTTCGTTTTGCACTCAATTTTAGGCACACAGTACCTTTACTACCTGCGGTGCTGCCCTCCCTGTAGCTGCACCAGCGAGTACAACCCCAGATATCCGCTAGGCAGCTTGGGTCCCTGCAGGCTCTTGTCTCACTGTAGAATTATGTGAATGGCGCTGAAATGGAGCCACCAGCTCTACTTTGGATCAGGCTGCTCTTGGGTACGCTGCTCAAATGAATGGCTCAAATTACCGCATGTACTCGATGGAGAGTGCTTACTGCACTTTGGGATATGTCAGGGAGTATTTCTAATTATCAATATTTGAGCAATACTACCTGTTCAGGCCAGCCTGCTCAGGATATTTTCTTTTGACAAGGGACGTGAACAAACGAACATCTGGAGGTCTTCTACAGCCCCAACCCCCTTTTTTAAAAAACGATTGTCTGACTTGATGATTCACTGTTGTAATTTTTCTAGTAACTGGCAACTTTCTGTTGCCAATTATTTAAGTATCAAAATAATAATATATTCGCCTAAAGCAATAAAAAGCAATAAAAATAAGAGTTGGCAGTTATTACTTACATTATAAAAATTTTGATCCAAAGAGTTCATCCAATTAGCAGAAGAATAAATTAGCTAAGAGGTACACCATGCAAAGTGCTTAATGCTGTTTTCATTTAGGTTATATTTGTGTTCCAGTCCAAAAACAAGTAGTGAAAGTGACAGGGATCCATTTTGCAGATCCTGCCATCTGGCACAGGATCCCTTGGAAGAGTCACAGCACAACTGCTTCAGCACCAGATGCTGTCGAGGGAGACTGACTACTTCCATGAGGGGCATGGAGGGTAAAAGAAGAGGCAGATGGGGTGGAAGGGCTGGAAGACGTCTTCTCCCAAGCACAGCCTCTAGACTTGCAGCATCCAGGCTTTTTAGGTTTCACTTAACCACACCACCCATTCCAGGCCGCCTCTGCTCAGTGCCAGAAGAGAATTTAGAGTAAATAAGAAAGGTAACGAGCAATTCCATTGCTGAATGGAGTAAGGGAAAGGGATTATTTGCTTACAAAAGGAATGCTGCTGCTGCAGGTGAGAGTAAGGAAAAGGTAATTACACATACTGAAAAGACGGAAGGAGAGGGGAAGGCTGCCTGGAAATGAAGAAAGACGGACGGCTGTTGGAAGAAAGACGGACGGCTGTTGTAGGGAGGGAGTTGCCTGCTGCTTTCCAGTGCAGGAGGGACAGAGAGCTGAAGCCCAGGCACAGGAAGGCTTGGGTTTATATTTTAACCCAATAAATTCAGGAAAATAGTAACTCCTGGGATTTCCTAAATTCAGACTTCTTCATGAAGTAGGCCAGCACAATAAGGGCAGATCAATAGAATGATGCAGTTGCTGCTGAGGACCTTGCAATTCCACAAAATACACTTTGAGGATTTTACTTCAGACTAGTTCAGATCTGAGCCCCAGATCAAGTGTTCCCACTTCAGCAGTTCAAAGAAAAGCTTTCCCATAAATCTTTGGTTTCCAGAGTGCAGATATTTCAACTGGATGTTCTGCGAAGCACTTCATCATCCTTTTGTCTGTCATACATGATAATGCTAGGTGGCAGGGGCGGTGACATGCATCTGCCTTACAAGACTCATACATGGAGTAAAGCCTTATTTCTGTTTCTCTTCCTGTTTCTGCTCTGTGTCTTTCTGTCCTTGCTTACACAAAAGCGCCACCATAAAGCAATCAGAAGTCTCCTATTAATGCTGACCTTGCACCACTATTGTTCAAGCGACCAGTATAGAAGGAAATGTGGCCCTACTCCTCCACCCATGGTAGTTACTCCATGAGGATACCCCAGATGAACTGACTTCAGACCTCATGGAGGCACTTTAGTCTCAAGAAGGAGATCCAGTTAATGTTTTCCAGGAGTCTCTACCACTGCTGCTGCTTTGCCTCTAGTTGACTCCACCTGGAGGTCCCAGAGCCTCTTCATGGGACTACATCATCCTGGGACACGGGATGACACAGACAGTACATGCAGGACTTCTGGATGCAGAGACACACAGTCAAAGCCTTCTGCCATGAGCTGGCGTCATGATTTCACCATACTCACAATAAATTTTAGGTGCCTATAATTGTGTTCAGTTACAGTAGGCGAGCCCAGTGTGAGCAAAGTCATAATCAAGATCTATGAGCATCTACACTTCTTAAGGGAAAAGCTTCTTATTCTTGCAAGTTGTAGGAAATCTGCATATTTATTTTAATGGACTTGAGGTTTATAATTTTACTTTGCGATTTTAAAGAAGTAAATAGCCCTGCCATTGCTTTATTTCACCTTTATAATCTTGCATTAAAATGCTGTTAACATTAATAATGAAGTCTCTATTTTCTTCCAAATTAAATATTTTACTTCGTTCATCTCAATTTTTACAGTATTAGCAACCAGTCTGCAAGAACAGCAGGTTTTCTCTTTTGAACAGGATATACCAGCGTCATTGCAGAACTTGGTTAATGGACATTGAAATTATTTTTCCCTCAGCTTCTCAGATAATAATTGGGTCTCCACTGAACATCTTTATCAGTCATTGAGAAATGCTTTTTAACATGCATATGCAGTGAATTATGATGAGTAGCCTGGCACAATCATTTTCATAATTGAGTAGCTGTTAGGAATTCCATTTTCTCAAACAGAAGCATGAAACTGGAGGAAACCTCCACAGTCCTCTAGTTCAAACTCTTGCTCCTGAGCTATCCACAAATAAGATTCCTGAAAAACTGAAACACCATTGCTATGGCAACATGGACCGTAACACTAAGCCAGCCCTGCTTCTCACAACCAGCCATGCAGACAAACCCTCCGTTCTCCTAGACTCCTAGGTTCCAGGCTTCTACCCAGCCTACTTTGAATTCAGCTTTCTTGAGTATAATTAACCAAACCCCACATTATTTATATACACTTATACATACTAGAATAAGGTACCAAAATAAGTTCTGAAATACTGCATAATTAATTTGCATGCCACAAAGAGAACATATTTTAAAATAACAGTGTTTTCTTTAAAGACCATGATTGTGGAATACCAAAAGGATGGAATAAATCAAAATAATACAAGGTAAAAAAACCCAACCAAACCACTCAACAAAAAAACCCTATTCACCTAAAAGCTCAGCATGAGGTAGAACCCCTCCTCTATTCCAAGCTTAAGATGAAGAATTCCTCACCACTTTTTCTTTCTTTCAAATCTGATTCTGTGTGTTCACTCCTCCCAGATCTTCTTACAAAAGATGACAGAGAGACTAAGATCTGTATCTCCAGATCTGGCCAGACACAGCATTCCCTAGAATGTGTTCCCACACACACAGCAAAGCATCAGTGGTCCTGTCATCAATCACAGACGCAGAGACAGTAATATAAATAGGCTTATTTCTAAACCTGATAGCTTGTTGATACTTGAAAAGAGATAAATCACTCTACAAATATCTCATAGACAGTGTTCACTTACAATGAAAGCATTAATAATTCCAATAGTATATAAAAAGAGCTATGCAGAAGGCTATTTACCTATCCCAGGGTATGGGAAGAAAAAACTAATACAATGAACAGTTCAAAATCTCCAAGAGGCACAATAAACTTCAAAGCCAGAAAACACTGTTAGAGAAAAATGTGGAATCACATTAAGATCTTGTGAACTAAAGCTGTGAATCCATACGCATTCCACTCCTCCGCGGATACTTGCCCCAGGCTACTATATTTTTGAAAGAAAGTGTCTGTGTAGAGATTTACAAATTAACTTCACTCGATTTTCAAAAACTGCTATTAGTCATTGCATCGTGTTTTCAATGAGGGCAGTCAAGGAAGCTAAAATGCTTCAGCTGAAGCCACTAAGTATTTGCTAACTTGATACTGATGTCAATTCCAGGGTGGAGAAAAGCCTGGAAATTAAGGATCATGGTAGGCCAATTTCACAAGAATTTTAAAGAGAACACTATTTTCTTTCTGACTTTTAAAACTCCTTTCTGCTACTTGAATTTTTACTCGAGCTCTTTCTTTCTCTTTGCTCACACTAAAAACATTGCATCCTAGTTTCTTCTCTACTGAAAGATGCTGATAATCTCTAGCAAGTGGGAAAGATGGAATAACTAGAACGTAATCTGCATCGCTGGTACTTTTTATTTATGTCTGACAGTTTGAGCAAAAAAGAACAGTTTTGCAGTTGCACCCACTTTACCCTTCAATATGCCATGATGAACAGGCACTGTTAACAATAATAAAATATTTTACCCATCTAGGAAATAACTATAGTTTAGAAAGTGAGGCATTCAATCCATTTAAAAAATAATATGCACACATATAGTGTGCACTTGTAACTCCTGGTAGGCCTTGAGTGCTCCTGCACGCATGAGCATGCGTAGGAATGTCTTGTTTCAAAATAAACATTAGAAACTGGGTAATAAATATATAATTATCATCTGGATAAAATCAGATGCCTAAAATCTTATTGCCTCTGAGTATAATTATAGTAATAAAAGTATTGCTGACTGATGAAGAAATGTATTATTTATGCTGCAGGGATTGCAAATCAACACTCCTTTATACTCAGCCAGTTACAAAATCCAGTCTGCATTATAAAACTTCATTGCTATATAAAATAATTCACCTCTGGACTGTAGTGATTAATCCTTCTGGCTTTCTCTTCCTGTATTATCTCTTCCCTGTGATTTATATTATTGTCATGATAATAAATTCATCAATTCAAGATAATACTTGGTCTTTACTGGATAAAACATGTTTATATAAAATGCACGTTCATTGTCCTAAATCACATCTTTAAGGTATCTTTCATATGTAGTAAAACATTGTCTCAGTAGATTAGAGAAAATATTTGCAAACATGTCTACAAAGCACAACCCTCAGAAAACTCCTATCTTATTTTAAAATCATATCTTTAATCTTATTTTGCTCACTATATCCCTAGAGTGAATATTAAAAAGAAGGCCTATTTTACAGTTGCCAAGTGGGGATACATCATCTGAACTGCAAATTTAAATTTAAATGCTTTAGATCTTCTAGAAAGATTAAAAACGTGAGTAGTGTTTTCATGTATATTTATGAATTACTTATTGATAGAGTTTCCAAATTCTGTCAGTAGAGGTAGAAGAGCCTTCTCTCATTCAGAGATGACGTAGATATTAGAATGCCTTTCCTGTTGTAGGCAGTCTACATTGAATTGTGCAAGTTCATAATTAATTTTACATTAGGTCACTTTTTGAGAAAATAGAGAGGAAATCTACTGTTCACTATATCATTTTTCTGTTTTAAAATACAAAGATTCACTTAATAAGACTGGGGCTTGGACTAGATGACCTTTAAAGGTCCCTTCCAATCCAAACTATTCTATGATTCTACAAAATGTCAGAACTCCAATAATTAAGGTTTATCTGTGCAGCCTATTTCAGGATACTTTTGCATAAGGCGCTTTAATACGCTACGATGACTCACTTTTTTGCCCCACAAGACCCACTGGGAACAGCACTAACAAGTGCTGCAGACTACTAGGACTGGTAAAATGATCGTGGACCCCATGATCTATTCCATCTGTGCCATGAAAAGCTAACTTCATTGCTGCTGCCCTGCTCCCAGCCTTTTTCTTTCTGCCTCCTGCAATGTTCACTCCTGTCTTGCATTTTTTCTGCACATCCAATTAAAATGTCTGTTTAGCCCTTATCCTCTCTTCTTGACACCAGGTGCCCAATCTGAGGGGGACTGTGAGCACATGAAAATCATTCTATCCCATCTCAACTATTACACATTGTATAACAGCACCAAATGGGCGCAATGAGCTGCAAAGTATTCCTGGGGGGGAGGGGGGGGGGAATCGTGAAAAAAAACAAAACAGAGCCTGTGTGGGGTCTATTCAGAGGCTTTGTGGAAGTGACAGCCACAGGGAAAGCTGGAACCCCAGAACAATAAAGCATGAGCAGTGCAGAGGAATGACGGAAAATTTCAGGGCTGTAGTTTTCACTAGCATCAACAGTGTATGTACAAGAGAAAATGTTTATATAGCTGCATCACTTGGCTAAATCTGGATTAACGTTTACAGGAAAAAACAAAAATATATTCCTGATATTATGGTGACCCTCCCTACCAGGGATGCAGCTTATCTTCCTCATTTAAAAAAAGTGGGAAAGAAGAATTTAAAATAAAATTTAATTCATTCACTGTATCTTCCAATCCCAGTTTAGCTCATGGCTCAGACTGGAAGGAGTCTCCACCAGTACAGACTGTATCAAGGATCCCTATGAGGGGACAGAAGCTAGGGAAGCTAGGACACTTAATAGTGGCTGCACAGGAAGTGGCGATAATCTGATACATAAGAAAGTACATTTAATGAATATAAAACCAGGATATTGCTCACTTTTCACAAAACACAATGTTAGGACAGGCTACAGGTGTTTGCTAAGTGAACAAACCACACAGCTCAAACCACACTGCATACAGTAAATCTGCTCTCATCTGCTAAGAGAACTATACAAAGAAGAACATTCTTTTCTTAATTGGAGAACCATTTTTATGCATAGCCAAGAGAGATTTTCCTAATCTTACCCAACAAAAGCATCCTATGTTTATGTGAGAAAGCTTTTGGCCAGTTTTACATTAATCTTGTACTTACCTTAGTTACCAAATAAAGTAAAATTCTAGAGATAACATAAATTTACACTAAACGTAATGTGTAAGCATATCAACTATAGCTTGTAGAAATAATAATCATGCTGCTACCAATGATAAAACCATAGCAGTGTATTAGCCAAGACTAATTAACACCAAAGTACCCAATGATAAAGCTTATGCTATAAATTAGCACACTCTGAGCTATTCTGCCCAGTGTTCCCGTCCCAAGTGATGTGATCTTTCACATCCCTAGTTATTCTGGCAAGTACTATCTGAAACACAGCTATACTGCTTCTAGAAAACACTTCTTACTTGCAGGTCTTGCATAGTTATAGCACATGAGCAACCACTGCCCACCCCCAGTTTGAGAAACACTCACACAAGCATTCTGGATAATTCCTTCCACATTTTCCAGTACCTATATCAAATATTGAATATTGATAGAGAATCTCTGAAAAAACACTTTGATGGTTTCACCTGTGCTACTACTTTTTGAGGAAAAAACTCTTATTTTAAAATAAATTTCCTGTTCCATTTTTTCTGTGAAGAAAAAGCTCTCTTAGGTCTGACCTGTTGTAGGACTTTGATCTGAGGCAAGAGTGAATATCATTTTCAAAAGGCAACATGAAGGAAGATCTTGACTTATGAAATAAGATGTCACTGAACATTAGTATGATTTGGGCAGACAACTGGAGGGGAAAAAAGGCTGCTGTTCAATAATAATCCTGAACATTTCTGTATGTCTATGTGTTTGAAAAGACACTGCTCATGTCCCACTTAACCAAGAATATGTAGGCGTTAATTAGGCACTGAGCCAGTGAGCCTCCAAGCAGTTTCTCTTAATGCTGTAATATTAATTAGTACAAAATATGTCCTTGCTGAATAGAAGGGGAGAATGGCCTAATTCATACCAGGAAGAATTAGAAGTGGAAAAATATCAGAGAGTTAATTACATAACATTTTTTGCCAAGCAGTGAAAAGCCAAAATAGATGAGCATATGAAACAAATACGTGTTTCAGATGACCTGTATCAAGTCACCTATGCAAGATGGATAAAGGTACTAAAACCAACACAGAAGGAAGGCAAAGACAATAATGTTTGCTTAAAGGAATAATCTTGCATGTAGAGTGGAGGAGGCTGGATGATCATTTTTTCTATCCCTAATTTCTAACTTTTTATGTATGAAGAAAAAACGTTATTAGTCACTGATTTTGTTTAGCATTGAACCCTCAAATCCACCTCTTTTAGAAATAGACCAGTGTCAAGCTCTTACAGACAGAGTTACGTGGAGCTGTTGGCCCATGAAACCATACCTGCTCTTCCAGTAGACACACAAGCCCTGTTAACAACAAAAGCATCACTACAGCTGACAGAACTACCAACCTGCTAAAGCCGGCGTGCCTTCGCTGTTGTTGTGTCTGACACACAACCTGACTACGAAAAGCTCTATTAGAACAATTAGAAAGTGTCAGCAGCTACTTTCTTACACCACTGAATTTTATCCCTCACTCTCATTCTTGGGATGAACTATTTCAGCAAAGAGATTATATTGTTTAGGAAAATTACTTTATCCAAGTGATAGAAAGCCACATTTTGTCCCTATTCGTGCCTGCGAAAGTGGGGTGGCAAGGTGTCTTGTAGCAAAACTTTGACCAGTCAGAGAGAGATGGAATTAAGGAAAATGAAGAAATCATCTGAGTTCATTAGGCCAATTGTTCAATAAGCTCTAGAAAAAACAGAATTGACATTTGGTGGATGATTCTAGGTAGTGAAATGCACTTTACTCAATCATCAGGGAAAAAAAAGAAAACAAACATCAGGTCACCTAGGCTTTCAGTGAAATGTTAAAAAGCTGAGGGGCTGGACCTAAACACAACTATAATTATGATATTTTCCAAATTTTTTATCTTTTGCAAAATTTATGCAAAATTTGCAAAACTACTGTGACATTTGCCTTCTCTTCCTGTGATATGCTGATAAGAGTTACTAGTAAGTTAATCAGCAAAAATCCTACATCAACTGGATTTAATAAATGTATAGTTAGGTGTTATTTAGTAACACAGGTAACACCTTAAAATTGGTTTTGCAGTAAACTTTAGTAAGGTGGATTTTGACATACAAACAAACATATTTAATGGAACTTCAGAAGCTCCCAAAGAGCACACTAAATCATCCCAAAACTTTTTTGAGCTTTATAAACAGACTCATCTCCTCTCCAAAAGATTTAGAAACAGGAAATGCAGAAGACTTTTTATATTGTTCCATAAAAAATTAACTCTCCATGCTATTTCTTCTAGAGAAATCTTAGTTAAAGTTATTCTCATTGGAAGAGCGTAGAGGGCATAGAAGCAGTACTGCCACGTTCAATATAACTTTTACACAAGGATTTGGTGTAGCTTTATGAGAAGGGGCTTAAAATTTACTCTTGAGCTACACGGTATCATGAGACACCTTTGGGCAAACTATCTTTAAAACGTCTGAGTGAGGTATATAAGGCACTGACAAAATTCTCCTTTAAATCACACACATAACTAGTACCAAGCAGAGATTGCTGTTCAGAAGCAGGTTTTCACCAATAAACTCTTAGTAGCAATTTAGCAGTTAAGTCCTGTTGCAGAAATGTTAGTTTTAAAGCAGTTTCAAAGCTGCCGAAGGTTTATTCTCAGCTCAAAACTAAGCAGATATTGGCTACAGGCTGCAACTCTCTGAACATATCCATTAGTTAAAAAGAGATTACTCTCACTGAAACATCAACTTTGCTCACTAAGATTATAAAGAGCTTCTAAACTGTACATCTGTCACAGTCCCAAAGTAATCATAAACTGATCTATTTCTTTCATGCACGCAGAGGAGGGCATGGTTTCTGTCAGACCAAACCTGTCTGGCCAGAGACGAAGTGTGGAATCTTAGAAGCAAACCACAGCCTTACGCAGGTCTCCTGTGATGAACCACCTAAAACCACGCTCTGTTTAGAGTTTCATTTACTTCACCCCCTCCTGTGGGATCAAACACCTGTATACAAATTTACTAGATTATACGTATAGCATTAATAATCTGCCTTAACTACCTTTGTGTTCCTGAAAATGTGCATGTGATTGATAAAGTTTCAGCTGGTACACTAAGCTTCTAAAGATGCATTTGCAGGACAGCAGGACAAAATGAAACAAGCAGTTTGGGAGAAAACATGTCACAAAATCCTTTCCTATCCTAAAATATCTCCCCTCTTAGACCCACATTCCCTAATGGGATACTAATAATATTTTCTTTCCTGATGGATAACATAATGTTTAAATAATGTTTTCGGCATAAAACATTTTATCTAGAACAAACATAGTATACTCCGCTTAAATAATTTGAAACTACTCTGAATTCAAACTTTTCACTGGAAACCGTTTCCATTCAAGTTTTCAGATAATTAGATCCATCATACCTTGCTGCTTTTGATTTTTCTGAACCTGTTCAACAGTGGTTGGTATGCATTTATTTGAACCTCAATATTTCAATCTCTTTGCAGGAATGTAATTATTTTAGGCCGTAATTATTTCAGTGTGTTAATTATTCATCAGGAAGTAAAATAACAGTTACATTTCTGTAATCTGGAGCATTTTATGGATGTTTTTAAAAATCCAAGAAATAAATGCAAACTCTGAAATATCAATACGTTTGCTTCAGCTTTTCCTCTGCCCAAACACAAGGTACCAAGGGCAGACTCCTCCTCAGCTACTGCCACTACCTTTAGACAGCTCATGTTGTCCCTTTTGACAATACCAACAATTTTGGTTCATAATCTCCATGAGCTCATAATGATAGTTATGCCATAATTCCACAGACTAATCTTTGTGCCTTGAACACTGCAAGCACAGAGCACGCTTTGAGGACAAAAATCAAAAGCTGAACTATGGAACTGGTATCTGACCTAGTCAAAGGAAAGCTCTGAAGCCATTTTACCTCATTTTGGATAGTGAAAGATCTCACAGGACAGGGAGAAGCTTCTAAAATCGCACAGCTCGGGGAGTGAGTGGACATAAAGGTTTGTGTGTAGTCAGGCTTACAAAGGGTACATTTTACTGCTGTCGTTTAAGTAGAGATCATATATTACCTCTGTCTCTCAGATGTTTTGCTAAAAATTTTGCCTACAAAATTCAACACCTGGTCCGATAAATTTAAGCACAGAACACTGGAATTAAACACACAAGTGAGAGATACTACAGCACATATCCTCATAAGAGTGGAAAAACTGAGTCAAGGAAAAAGTTGAAGGCAGAGGCTCTGCCAAAAATGCGCATTCATGCTGCTGCCAGTACCACACAGGTTGAATCAAACTCAAATGTAAACAATTCTATTTTTTAAAAGATTCTGCTTGGTGGAAACTTCAGACATCAAAACAGTTATAAATCAAACAGATTTATTTAAGCATATTGTGAAGTAATGGGCTCTGCCTCTCAATAGAAAGTATGACTTTTATGAACTGGTGGGAAATTGCACTTGGAATATAGTTAAAATATTATTTAGGCGAATGAAGAAAATTGGCTTAGGAAAACAACAGCTCAAAGAATGTTTTAAAATCAAATATAATTAGTTCAGACAGCAAATGCTGGAAATTCTGTAACGGTGATGTTTTCCACTTCTTTAAATCCAAGCATACAATAGGAAAATAACTTTCAGAAACTACTTCAGAACAAAATTCAGATGCAAATCACTACCCATGGAGGTTTCCTATGATCTACATGTCTTTCTCTGAATTACAGTGTTCATTTTTTTTGTAAAATACATAAATACCTCATTCTACTTCTGTTAATCCTAAATTCATGCATTTCCACATTTTAAGAGAATTTTCACAGTAGAGTTCAATTTAACTTCAAACACTACGCATCTCACACTGGGTATGAAATATGAACATATCTTCATACCCAGATGTTCCAAAACATATTTAGATGAAAGCCAGCAGAAACATTTAGAGATTTAGCATTAGTGAGATGAAGTTGCCACAAGATTTGCTCGTTATCTTTAAAGGTTAAAAAGTAAATAGCTCTCAGCCATCAGAAGCAAGCAGCAGAATGCACTCAGAGATTGTTCTGGCTTTATCCTTGGTAAAGAGAAACAAGTATTTATTGGCTGTAAGTGAATTTGTTTGCTTGTTCCTTGCCTGGTGGTTGGTTGGATTAGATGCTGCTTGCAGCAAGGATCTGTGAGCAGCTTGGTGCGAATATGGGTGAGCAACACTGAGGGAGCAAGGGCATATTTGCACCTTTGCGTGCAGCAACCGAACAGAGAACAAGAGGCAAATGGCTAGAGGAGAAACCATGGCTGACAAGGGCATGAGAGCATGCTCAGAGCTGTTCATAGACATCAGGGTAGCTTGCATGACAACGTTCCTTTGTCATCTCTCTATAAAGACAGAGACACGTAAAAGATGAAAACAATACTCACATAGCAAAAAGAAACAGACATTGAAGCTGAAAGATAATCAGTATGCATGAAATATGTTGTGCTGGAAATCTCAGAAGGGAAGATTCAGCTAGGACATGAGGTTATGGGTGAAGAAAGAAGAAAAAAGCCTGCCTAGACAAAATTTGCAAACATTTGCTGAATAACAAACCGACGGTGATGGGCCACAATAGGAGCAGGAAGATCCACAGAAGCAAAAGACAATAAAGACAAAGATGAGAAAGAAAAAAAATAATAGGAGAGAAACCGAACTAAAGGATAGATTTCACGTCCCAGTAAACAGAAAAGAAACAGGCCAAAATGTATGAAAACTTGCAAGAAGAATCAGGTAGTGCAGCTAGACCTACAAGAACAATGAAGATCCTGTTTTCTGAAAGAGCCAGGACCGAACGCCAAGAAAGAGGAGGGCAACATCACAGAATGAGGGAGAAAACAGACAGAACAAATTGCAGATGAGGGAGTGGGGAAGAGAGAGAGAAAATCAAACCGACACAAGAAGAAACAATGTTTTGTATTATATTTTTAATTTAGAATACAGATCTGTCACAGAGTGGATCAAAGCTAAGGAAGAGAGCCTGGATTATATATTGAATATAAAATGCCAAAGGGGCAGAAATGGAAACTACAAAATGAAAAATTAAGGAAACTTGTTAAAAAGAAGGTAAATGAGCAGCTAAGAGAATTAAATCCTCGCAGGAAATATGGAAGCTACTAAGGGTGACCATATTGAAAGCACAAAGCCAATGGATGCTGCTTTGGGGGGAGGCTCAAGTAAGGGCAGAAAGAGGGTGGTATAGTTAAACAGCAGGACAAGAGAGGTTGTAAGAACAAGAAGGCATCCTTCAAAAAGATGCAGACATGCCCAAATAGAAAAAATAGAGAATCATAAATTTTGGCATAGTAAATATAAGAACAGAGGAAAGCAAACAAACAAAAAAGATTTTGAAGAGAACTAGCAAAAAGAATCAAAAACAATGACAAATCTTTCCTCACACACACCAGAAGCGGGAAGTCTGCTAGAGAGTCTGTCGGGCCAACTGATGAACAATGTGTACAGTGAGTGCTCAGGAAAGACGCAGCTGTTGCAGGGAAACTAAATTAATTCTCTGAATTCGTGTGGGGAAATGCACATGCTGGATCTCCTCTTTGTTAACAGCCAAATAACCTGCAAAATGGCAGTTAACTGTACGAGAGGTATGGAAAAAATTAGAGAGAGGAATGTAACAAATCCTCAGGACTATGTGGCATTCACCCAACAGTTCTGAAGTTCAGCTCCCAACGGTGGTGTGTAATCTCTAGTTTAAAAATTGCCTTAGTAAGCATGACTGGGTGGTAGTAATTTCCAATTCAAAACAAGAAAAATCTGGAAACATACAGAGAACCACAGAATAGAAAGCCTTAAGTCTGTAACAGAAAATGAAATACTGGACAGTAATAGTGGACAGCAAGTTAAAGATGATGGTAGAGTCAATGTGTCTTTCTTTTGAAGTTTCACTTTGCAATCTTACTGCATTTCTTCAAAGGAGTGGGTGACAGTTGATTGAATTTACTGGGATTTCCAAGATTTTCAACAAATTTCCTTGCCAAAGGCTTTTAAGAAAACTAAGGTGCCATGACATAAGTCCTGACATGGATAAATACTTGCTCAAGAGACAGAGTGGAAAGGGTAGGAGTAAACAGTTCTCAGAACAGAACCTGCATAGTTTAGGTGGGATCTGTTATAGGATCTATGTTCTTCAACACATTCATAAGCGAACAGGAAAAATGAGTAAGCAATAATATAAGTTTGCTTATGATACGAAGTTCATGAGGGTAGGGCTGACTGAAATGAAATACAGAAAGACCATTATAAACTGAGTAACTAGGCAATAAAATGATAAATTAAATTTAATATAAATTAATGTAAAATAATGCATGTATATTTCACATTTCAAATGATGGGGTCTCAGACCATTATTACTCTGAAGCAAGACCTTGTGCTTAGCACACTATTTCGTGAAGAACCACCTTTCTTTCTTTGTTGTCCAGTCTATGTAGCTGTTCATTAGGGGACACAGTAGATGCAAAAGTTTACATGGACCTCAGGGGACTAGACAAGAACATGGAACAGAAATCTATTAGGGTTAATACTTCCATAGAAAACAGCTCTGGCTCAGGAGATTTTTAACAATAATTGAGTAGAGAGGGAGAATTAGGGGTGTCATATATGGTTGCCCTGATCTGATTCTCTCCTAGCCATTTCCTTACAGCTACTGATAGACACAAGATAATGGCCTAGATAAACATCTGATCTCATTATGCCATCTTTGGTGGTAATACGTTGTAGCGTAATAAAGCCCACCCCAACAAAGAAATGCAAACCTGGGATGTATCAGGACAGGTACTTCAGGATGAGACGGGTAAGTGACAGAGTTGTACAAATCTCAAAAATGTTCAAGTACACGAAGGAGCTACTTGGATAGACAGGATATCACACAAAGGGAGGATGGAAGAGCTTGAATTCTTTGTTCTATAAAAAGTAATTCTGAGAAGGATACAACTGCACTGTGAATGCAGACCAAGATAAAGCACAACTGGTCTTCCAGTAAGAATGAGGGATGCAAAAAAACCCCACTCATTTTGGAAGAGCACTTGACTGGTTAATGAAAAGAATGCAAGACTAGGAAGCAGGGGACTCAAGTCAGTGTCAGACACTCTCTTCCAATTACGTTTTTTTAATGCTATAGCTTTAGCAATTTTTCACTGCATTTTTAAATGTAACAAAGGGTATATGAGTGTTGTTAGTTGTATTAAAAGAAGCATTCTTAACTCGTTGCAGAAATAACGTGTGAAAGCTCTCACTCATCCTATGTAAGAATGCATCACCTTTCATTCAAAGAAAAATCCTATTGCAGTCAAGAAACACAGCTCTAGCATAAGAGAAGAAAGTAAATGGGGGCTGGATTAATTCACCTTTCTTAAAACCCAGAATCAAAAAGAGAAGCAGTCTTATTTGAAGACAATAGAAAACACATGATGGGAAAGATCTAGAGTGGCAAAAGCAGGTTTATAATTCTCTATTGTTTCTATCAGTTATGCTGAGAAAATGAACTTTATTTTAAATCAACTACAAGAGTTACTGATTTTCTGATATTTTCAATCCAAAATATCTGTTATGTTTTATTACTATCTTCCAAAATAATTTTTTAAAGTTCATTGGGACATGAACGCTGTGCACACGCTGGGGAGTAAAGGGCATTTTTCATTCTTGACATTATAGGGCTTTTGCCATGAAGTGTGATATCACATATTATTTTTATATACTTCAGCACTGGGTATGTTCCATAATGGATGACTTTCATATGAACAATCTGATATAAGCATCAAATAAGATTTGGGGCTTAGTATCTCAAACCCATGCAGAAACCTCAAGCACTGCTTCCAGCCCTTGTAAAGAAATCCCCCGAAGTCAGCCTGGGGCTGGATTACGTGATTCCTGCTTGTAAACAGCAGAAGAAGGTGAAAGTGGAAATTAATACTCCTAATAGAGATTTGATGGCCACTGCCTCTGCTGCACAAATTTTAGGAGCTACCATAATTTAAGGACTGCAGCAAAAGCCACAGAATGATTTCAGTTACTAACAATGTACAGCTTGATGGGGATTTCTTCTTGTATTTAAATGGCAGAAGAACTTCATAAGTTTTACTGGTCAAATACAGTGATGAAAGTGTGCTGCAAACTGAGGAAGTTATATGGCTGAAGGGGAGAGTTACATGACACAGTTAAAAAAAAAAGCACAGCTGGTATCTTTATTATTGGATACAAATAAATTAACAGAGCAGAAACTACTGATCTTTGCCTGTAGAAACCCTAAATTCCACAGAAATGTCATATATCTTTGCCATATGATTAAATACAAAACCTATAAGGCAACAGAGAACACATCTTTCAGAGAAGACAACTCTACAGTAAAATACTGATCAACATGTGTATTACCAGCCAAGCTAGCACCGACTCTATAAACTCCTATTTTCAGAATTGTTTAATACTTCAGCTATAAAACTAAACTTTTTCCCGTTTCAGTGCAAAGCTATCTGTAAAATTTCAGCCATATTTTTCCGTAAAAAAGTGCATCCAAAATACAAAAGATGGTTCGAAACTAACACAAGAGCAAGCTAGTAACATTTTCAAAATGCTTCTTAAGCACACATAACACTTTTACTAAGATTCTTTTTTATTGTTGTTTTATGTATTCAGAGCTAAGCCAGAAAACACAGATGTACTTTGCAGTACAGGTGAGTATTTTGATTACCTGCTAAATGGTGCCTCTGGGGGACAGCATGGAAGCAAGGGGAGAAGAATAATTTTTGATGCCCAGCTTAGACCATAAAAGAGTACAAGCATTGCTTTCAGTTGAGAACTGCAGCACTAACCACTCCAAACTGCAACTGTCCGTAAACAGATACAATGGACTTCTGTTAGGTAAGCTAGCAATGGAAAAAAGAAGTTAAAAGCAGTTTGTTTGCAAACAAAATTTTGTATCAAAATCCTTTCATCTTAAATGTTTATATGTTTCCACTAAGAGATAGCAGGTCAAAATCAAAGCTTTCATAAGATGGGAAAAAAAAGTCAGAATAACTCATACTAACAGATTTGAAGATGAAACTCAGATTTGATGCTCATAGTATTTGTTTTTGCAAATGGTTCCAATTCAATGTTTACTTCCTATCACATTAAAGTAGCTAGCATAATTAATACAAATATCCACAAAAGAAACAACTGGCAACCTTTATCAAGTAACTGTACTGGGTGTGCGTGGCAAGGTTTCAGTAGCAGGGGGGCTACAGGGGTGGCTTCTGTGAGAAGCTGCTAGAAGCTTTGCCCATGCCTGACAAAGGCAATGCCAGCCAGCTCTAAGATGGACACACTGCTGGCCAAGGCCGAGCCCATCAGCAACAGTGGTAGTACCTCTCGGGTAACATATTTAAGAAGGGGGGAAAAAACTGCTGCGCTACAGCAGCCAAAGAGAAGAGTGAGAACATGTGAGAGCAACAACTCTGCAGAGACCAAGGCCAGTGAAGAAGGAGGGGGAGGAGGTGCACCAGGTGCTCGTGCAGAGATTCCCCTGCACCCTCTGGTGAAGACCATGGCGACGCAGGTTTTCCCCCTGCAGCCCATGGAGGTCAGTGGTGGAGCAGATATCCACCTGCAGCCCGTGGAGGACCCCAAGCCAGAGCAGGTGGATGCGCCTGAAGGAGGCTGTGGCCCCATGGAGATCCTGCGCTAGAGCAGATTCCTGACAGGACCTGTGGACCCATGGAGAGAGGAGCCCACGCTGGAGCAGGTTTGCTGGCAGGACTTGTGACCCCATGGGGGACCCACACTGGAGCAGTCTGTTCCTGAAGGACTGCACCCTGTGGAAGGGACTCATGCTGGAACAGTTCTTGAAGAACTGGAGCCCATGGGAAGGACTCATGTTGGAGAAGTTCATGGAGGACTGACTCCTGTGGGAGGGACCCCACACTGGAGGAGGGAAAGAGTGTGAGGAGTCCTCCCCCTGAGGAGAAAGGAGCAGCAGAGACAACGTGTGGTGAACTGACCACAGCGCCCATTCCCCATCCCCCTGCACTGCTTGTGGGGAGAAGATAGAGAAATTGGGAGTGAAGTTGAGCCTGGGAAGAAGGGAGGGGTGGGGGGAAGGTGTTTTAAGATTTGATTTTATTTCTCATTACCCTACTCTGATTTGATTGGTAATAAATTAAACTAATTTCCCCAAGTCGAGCCTGTTTTGCCCATGTCAGCAACTGCTGAGTGATCTCCCTGTCCTTATCTCAACACATGAGCCTTTCATTGTATTTTCTCTCCCCTGTCCAGCTGAGGAGGGGAGTGATGGAGCAGCTTTGGTGGGCACCTGGCATCCAGCCAGGGTCAACCCACCACACTAGCACTGCCAGAATGGGTGAACTGGGCTATAAATGCAAGGAAGATTAAAGACCGTTTTATGAAGACATGACTTCTAAGATAAGTCTACATGACTTAATCATTTTGGCTGACAAAGGTGATGGGAGAACTCTGATTTCTCCAATTATAAGTTCAATAGCTGAAATAAGTCTACAAAGGTCATGTGTAAAAGGCATAAAACATTAATCTCTCCGTTTTCTGTGCAGCTTGTTAAAACTCCTAGAAGCTGTAATTGCAGAGACAAATGGAGCAACTTTCTGACCTTTCTCTGATAAAAACCTATGCAGTTATTTAATGAAAACCCAAAAGGTTACCAATTATTTTTCTAAAAAGCTCATCTTCCTCAGACTGGGAATTTGGTACTGCCCTGCAAAGTTAGTTTGTGAAAATGCTTCATTTGAGCGCCTTCACTAAAGTTGCACAGTTGTAATAAATCCACTAATTTATTACCTGTTTTGGCTAGAAGAGGAAGAAGAATTGAAGGGAAACAAGGGAAGGCAAGGGAGAGAGAACAGAAAGACGGAGAGAGAAAATGAGCAAGCAAATATAAGAGCACATACACATGCATTCAAGGTAGACACACTAAAACCCTGAAGAAAAATGTAACAATCACAATTTGTTGATCAGTGTGATCCAGTATCAGGCTTCAGGATATCTACTAAAATCAGCTGCAGTACAAGCAAGCAGCTGTGCTTCCCGCAGCAGTACGCGCCACAGTGTTTCAAGCAAAAATGAGATTATCGGGTTTTATGTTAAATAATTTAACAGTCAAATGTTTATGACCTTTCCTGACTCAAAGCCCAAGGTTTAACCAACATTTTGCTAAACTTGAAATGAGTGTATTTCTTAATTGACTGATGTTCCAGAGATGTGACCTTTTTTAATTTCTTGACATGCTCTGAATGGTACAAAACAGATGCAGAAGGCTGGTTTGGTCAAACAGATTTCAGTTCAAAATAAAAAGCCACCTAGCTGGTTTATTATTTCTGTATATATTATATAGCAGAAAAAAAATATTCACACAAAGAAGTATTTCTTTGGAACTACTCAGCTTTCTGTCTTTCAAACATTAAATTTCGAACTGCTTTTCTGTAGTTAAGTAATATAAATACTTCATTGACAGAAATCTTAAAGAGAACTCTCCAACGATTTTTATACTAACATGTAAAAATTACAGAAATATGTTGTGCTAACAGGTAGTTGTTACAAACAGTATAATGAAATCTGTATTTTAAAACTGTGATATTTTCAGAAGTTTCTGTAAATGTGCTTTCATCTGAGCAAGTTTGACAGACAAAAAATTCTGATCATCTAATCAACCAGACAGACCAATGGTTTTGATCACACAGCTTTTGAACAAAGCATGGTAAGATTTCCACACGTTCATACTGTCAAATATATGAATGAATAATGAGCTGTTGGAGATTTCAAAACAAAATCAAAGACAAAACTATCAAGGTGGGTCAGAAAGTTATCTGTAATTGTTCGTGTGTGTGAAAATACTGATGGAGCACAATGGTTCTTCTCCGTGAAACTATAATCCTTTCTGTCTTGAAAAATATTTTCATAAGTGAAATTAAAATCGACAATATGTTCAGGATGCAAACTAGAGCTGTTACGAAGTGGATCCAATCTTTTTATTAATAATTTGGTATTCCATGCATGATGCTTATGACAGAAATAACTATTTGTGTACAAGCCATGAACATGCACTCATTTTGAGCAAATGGAAGGTTACAAAGCAGGTGATTTCTAAAACACATTAAAGCCTTTTGCTTTAGTTTTACTGATCAGCTTTGTGGAGTATCAAATATTCATAGAAATACTTGATATCTTTTTCTAAATACCAAATAAACACTGCATTTAGGAAAAGAAAATGAAGACCTTCACTTTTTCTTAGGGCTTCACATCTCTTCCAATACTGTCAAAAATGTACTCCTAGGTTTCAAAAGCATTTCATTTCCATTTCCAAAACGTAAAAAACAATTATATAGCTCAAAAAATATTTATTTCAACAAATTTACTTTTCTAATGCAGAATCTTAAAGAGTACCCTCATATTCCTTTATATCAACCTATCATCTCACCCACTTAATCATATAACCCTTCTAAGCATAACGTAATTTCACCTCAGTGTTGCCATGGTCATGTGTCTCACTAAATGTCCCTTACATTTTATCTCTGCTTTTGAATTAGTAAACAAGTGTATATCAACCATACATGCCTGGTAGTGATGACACAAACCTGTCAGCTAGAGGGAAGCTCCATGAAGTAATCTGTCATCACTCTCTTCCTGAAATAAACTATAACTTTGAGGGACTTCTGGAAACTGGCTACTGACAGAAATTATTGGAAAAACAGGCTGAGTAACTTGCATTACAGCAGCAGGTGCTTTTTGTGTTTCCACGTCCTCATCAAGCCTGTATGAAATTCATCTTTCAATCCTCAGGCATGGAATTCATCTATGTATTCACCTATTAGCTAATAGGTTGTACTAAAAGTAAAATACCTTGGTGACTCTCAAATCATGCTTTGAAATTAAAAAAAAAAAAACAACAAACCAAACGAACCCTGTTTTAAAGATGTCTTTTCACTTAACAAATTGCTTTCTATCACAGTGCCCACCTCTCACTCTCCCCCAGACCAGCAATAAAGCTGGGGTTACATCATTTCTAGATTCATATATCAAGTCTTTCCATAGGTCATCACCTAGAAACAATTATGTTCTTTGTAGATCTGCAGCCAAAAGAAAACTTGACACCTGTATAACATACATACACATGATCTGTATAACCTATTTGTTAGTCATCTATCAAAACACTGACAAGCAGGAACTCAGGGGTATATCCCCATCTTTATGAGCAGGACATGTTTTAAAGCCATTTCAAAACAAGATAGCTAGAAGTAAGTTTACTCACTTTGCAAAGTGTTTTACTCTATATAATAATTTTTTCATGCTAATAAATGACGACTCTGCCTGCAGTGATCTTACATAATCATTCTAGCTTTTTATTTTCAAAAAATTGAGGCAGCATTCTGCTGCAGTTCTCTTACCACCACAGATCAAGAATTTCCATTCAGATCTCATGTTGTTGTTATACATGCCTCTTATTGACAAAATGTTTTGGTACCATGGTCACAAAAATCCACTGAAGATTACAAAAGGCTTTTCTTTTTTCCTGTCAGCTTTACTAACTAATGCTATACACATATGTATATTTGATCCATTTGCTTATAAAATCGTATATAAAACCAATTAAGTTTAAAACGAAAAAATGTACTTACTCTAAAGTAATATTTGCAATGTTACTTTTTACCATGATAAGGTGCCTCTTAGAGCTATGTTTCAAGTTATTCAAATGATTTTTACCAAAGGAAGCCAGAATTCACCCTGGAAAAAATGGGGTTTGATACTACCAGAAAGAAGACTGAAAATAGTTGTATGCTCTTCTATGTTGTGTGAACAAGAGACAAACTAGTGTCATGTGATAGCATTATTCATATTCTGTTGGCATCAGAAGTCTGTAAAAGCATAAACTGATAGGTGTTGATACTCATAGCTCTTAATAAAGCCATAGAATTGGACGGAAAACAAAGTCTTTGGTATACGAGAAAAGGATGTATAACTATAGCCATGTTGAATCAATTATATATAAACTCAACCTAAAAAAAAAACCAGTTGAGACTACATTTATTCTTCTTTATTAAAATTTCCATTTATCTAACTTACTTCTTCGTTCACCATTGACTAAATTAAGAAGCTGCAAATACTGTATCTGCACTGGAGGCAAAGCAGCCCATTTTTCTGTTTGGCAGAACATGTTTCCAAGGCAAAATGGTTTATTTTAAACAGCTTTTGTGAGTCCGAACCCTTTATGCCTCCAGCTGAGGCAATTTTCAGCTATTGAAGACATGGACACTGTTTCAACACCTCTATGCCATGCCCTTTGTGTCATACCAAACACTGTCTTGATGAGGAGTGTAAAATTCTGCAGAACCACTGATCAAACGTACTTTTACTATTTTTTACTTTTTTAATGCTGCAAAAGCAAGTTTCAAATCAGAAGAGCAAAAAGAAAACGGGCCCTGACATTTCCGTGTACTTACAAAAAATGTTCACAATTTATTCCTCTCTAATCAAAATGCTTACATTTTTGCCTATAACTAGAGGCTCTTCTGGATCTTGAACAAGAACAAGCAAGAATATTCCCAAAAAATCTTTTTCATGTCATATTTTTTCCCTTTGATTTTGTTTGAAATGAATATTCTACCATTAATCATATAAATCACAAAAGAAGATGATTTGAACATCGAAAAAGAATTACATACCTTATATTGGATAAGGAGACCATAAACCAAAATATTTTTCTTTTTCACTTCCCTTGCAAATTTCTTGAGCCTAGTTAGTTCTTCCATCCCAATGCTGAAAGAAATGTTTTCTGAAGCATCCAAGTGCACCTGCAAAGGAAGCAATAAGAAAAAAAAGAAAAGAAAAAAAAAATCCATAGTGTGTTATTTTAGACTGCCAGTTTTTAGTACCTCATTTACAGGCTGACAAGGGTTTTTCTTAGTTAGCTTCTGTTACTATTAAATTCCACTACTTATGTATTTAATGACATGAAAATTATTTCTTTTCAAAGCACAGTGAAACCAATACATCAGAACACACCAGAACACAATGTTCTAACTGCATATTAAAAATATTTCATTAAATCAGAAAATGAACAACATTCTTTGGTAAGCTCTAACTTTCACAG
Source organism: Dromas ardeola (assembly GCA_013398915.1). Taxonomy (NCBI): domain Eukaryota; kingdom Metazoa; phylum Chordata; class Aves; order Charadriiformes; family Dromadidae; genus Dromas; species Dromas ardeola. Next base: position 253,824 of record VYZM01001229.1, on the reverse strand, counting down.
ATTTATTTTTTTCTTACTATCAGGATACTAGAGAAATATAGGTGTTGTTCTTAATCATCTTAAACGTTTTCAAAACGGAACTGCATTCTTTTAAGATTTATTTTGAATTTACTACCTTTTCAGTACGGCATATCAGTTGCCTAAATTGCATTAATTTCAAGATGATGTTTCAAGTTTAAAAAGTAGAATCTACTTCAAAAGAAGGTAGGGATATGACTGTCCTGGGGTCTGGGGAAGGGAAAGGTGGGTCTCACAGGACCCGAACTGGTATCTCCAGGGAGGTATCAACTAACTCAACCCTTTCCCAAGGCTTACGTGTTCCCCAGTTTAATCAGTTTACTTTACAAATGTTCTATTAACTGCAGAAATCAAAATTTAGGATGATGCTTTGTACATACAAAGTTTCAGTATCTATTAATAGCAGAATTACCTTTCCCCTTAAAAGAAAGAGAAAATATTTTTCTGGCTGAATGATTCCTTCAATATAAAACTCAACTGTTAAGTACTACAGAGAGGGTAGGAATATAGAGGTAGCCCCAAGATCTGTGCTTGGGAAAATTATTTCAAGTTCCCTTTGTACCTTATGTTCAGTTTATCCTGACAGTAATAGGTTTTTACTCATTTTTCCCTTGTAACACTTTTTAAAAAGCTGTTTACTGTCTAAGTCTATATTCACCAGGAGCAAAGCTATTGTCTTTGACTACACAGGCAGAGATTAATTTTCAAACACTTATTATTTTGTTATTTTTTACCCAAAACAAGGCTAAGTACTGCTTATTTACAGCTATTTAGAAGAAATTTTAAAACCTATTATTTTGAAAGAACACAGCCTAACACCTGTTTACCATTAACCTGTTCCACAGCTTTAAAAAGAGATTTTTCTCAAACCTACTTTTGTACTGAAATGCAAACAATGGCAACTACAGAGCTGAAGGAGTACCATTCCCTTCTTTCTAATCTTAAGTAATAACAACAAAAGAAAAATCATACCTATCCATAGCGCCTACAAACATGAACATGTATTACTCAGAAAAAGTAATGACAGTTTAAGAAAATTATGCTTCTCGTTATAGCAGAGTTGGAGAGGATACCAGTTTGATACAGACAAATAACAGAATGACGTTTACCCCTCTGCTTCCTATTTCTCCTCTAACATTAATCTTCCCTTTTCTGCTATGCCCAGATACCGTAGTCCAATTGCTGCTTCAACTTGCAGATGCCACAAAAAACTCCAGGATAAAGGATAGACTTGTGAAATCTGTGGCAATTTATATGCGGGAATATGGACAGAAGTCATCATTTCTAGTGCAAGCTCATCCTTTTACCGGGATAATTCTCCCCAGGCTGGTTAAACAGATAATCTGGCACAATAATAACACCTGTCATTTTTACAACTAAAGAAGCTGAATATCAGAAGGAAAAATAAAACTGACTCTCTTAATTGATTGTCACGAAAAAGTTACACGTCCTGAAATCAAAGAAGAGACAAAAACGTTCCAATTACACAAAAGTCTACATTAGACTGTTCCTGATTATGAGGTTAGAATGGAAGCAGTTAGCTGCTCTCCTCATTTATCCTTTCAATTTTTCACTACCAGGAACAGTTTTACTTTTGAGAGTGGAAAAGAATAATGTTTCTCATACAGCTAGTACCTAAAACCTATGCATTTAAATGTCATCATATTGCTTAAAATTCTGAGTCATGTTTGCCTGAGAAATATTAATGTGCCCTTTACATCAAAAGAAAGTGTCTTACAGGACTTTTCAGTAACAATGCGTTCAGGTTTTATGTTAAATGAAGTATGTAGCAAAGAACAAAGCTGAAGAGAATCCCACACATAAGCCTTAGTGAAGAGGGCACCCAACACTGAATTTAATTAAAGACTGCTAAAGGAAGACTCTGTCCCCCAGCCATACCATCTGTAATGAGTTTCAAGGATTGGAAGTTTAAAGGACTTAAGTTGTTCCCAGTAATTAATATGAGTCAATGATTTGTTTAGCTAATTCTTCAGTCATTTAAAACATACTTTCCAGTTCTCCTGTGTTTTCCTTCTTGTATTTCTAAAAGGTAGTGTGGTAACTCCATAAAATTTGAAGGTGTAGCATGAAATGCCTTTTCATAGTTAGAGTACTTCATTTTTTAAAGATACTTTTAACAAATGTATGTGTATCTATGTTTTAAATGTTAGCAACTGCTTCCACCTAGTCATAAGACTTTTCTCCAACTGTCTAATTTTGGGAAATTTCAAGGAACAACTGATGGATCTGGAGTACAGTAAAGGGATTAAACACATCCTTTTCTCCTGAGGCTATTTGAAAAGTTGTCCACCTAAATAATTTGTGCATGCTGCAGGCTGCTCAAGCAAGTACACTTTCATTAAAAAAGGTGCTGGATTCTACAACGACTTCCAGAGCTAGTAAGTATCTTAGGGGCAGAACCTGAGCTTCATGGTGAGCTTGTGTAAGCATTATTTGCATGCATACCTATTTCTCAGGAAATATTATGTCCAGAATGTTTATAGTTACAATTATTAAAACAAAGCTCTCACATTCCATGTGTCACACTAAAAAAGCACTGAAATTCAAAGTTCAGGGTTGAGATGGGCTATGAACTGGGCACAAAATAAGCATGCTTTTAAACACTGTAGTATTACCTAGCTGATTAACATATCTAACTTTATCTGCATACCCGTGAAATTTGACAGAAATGCTTTAAAAATTCTACCAGAATAGATTATTCACTCTTAGAACATCTCAATAAGTACAGTACATATTATATTCCAAAGTACTTCAAAGTTAATTTTTAATACTTGCACCAGAAAAGCAACAATAATTTTAAAACTTTGAATAAACCACACAGCATAGAAAAAAATAAATCCATTTAATACTGTTTCAGTTCTGAACATTCAAGCAGAATACATCATTTGCAGCATCCACAGCAGAGATGGAGCACAACAGCAAAGCAGAAGTTAACAGTTCAATATGACTAGCCACAATGAGTTTTTAACAGAAATATATAACTAATAAATTGTCATTTGCTAGTGTTGGTTTATTTCCTGACAGCATGCAGTACATTCGCTGAAGTACGAATGATGCTCTTTACAGTCCAATTTACAGTTAAATTTTACAATTTTATTCAGAGGTAGCAGAATCTTGGAATTGCCATCCCTGGAGGTATTTAAAAGATGGGTAGGCGTGGTGCTTAGGGACATGGTTTAGTGGTGGTTTGGGCAGTGTTAGGTTAATGGTTGGACTCGATGATCTTAAATGTCCCTTACAACCTAGACAATTCTGTGATTCTCTCTCTTGAAATAGTTTAAAACTAGTCCAACATTCAAAAGTATTTCACTAGACGCTTCCTATAGTAGCTTACAGGAGTTACCTACCAAAATAAGGACAACTGGGTATAAGAGAGGAATATTTGATTTTTCCAACACATCCACTAGCTGCTGGGTTTCTTGAATGGCACACTTTTTATCCTAAATGAAAATAAATGTTTAGAATTACTGAAGGCATCAAACAATGATTTCATAAAAATGGAATTCAAAGATTTCTTATTTACCAAAAAAACATACATCATTTTTTGGTTTTGGGGCTTTTAATTTGGTTGGTTGTTTTTAATATATGTGTAATGCTTTTGCCTGGTAAAGTTGTAGTTATTGGAAAAAAAAGTGAGATTAATGATATTGCCCTTAAGAAATATATATATACACAAACATATACATATAAAAATATATAAAAAACAAGCTTAAGGGTCTTGATTGGTTTCAGATATGGTTCATCTAAAACCTTCCTGTTCCTACACAGGGACCCAAGTGCAGATTGCATGGCATGCACGTGTCTGAAATGGGAAACACTAATTTAGACCATGGTAGCAATGCACAGTTAGATGACTATGCATAGGACATAGCTCTTCCTAGAGACAATTCACTTCAATACAAAATCTATGCAAGGAAATTTTAAACTACTTTCAGTTGCATCCCCCTCGTTCAAGAACTCATGGCTGGTTTAACAACATACCGATGGAAGTGCAGAACCAGGAGAGAAAGAATGGACCAGTATTTCAAAGGTCTAGTTTGGTGCACATCAGGAACACCAAACATCGGAATGGATACACCAAGAGGACAGAAATAACGAACAACTTATTATTCAAATACGTAATTATTATTTATCATTACTAATAAGTTTAAGTGCAAAACTAAAAGCATGCATCCTTACTACTTACAGTTACGCAAACAAAATTGTAGCACTGTCCTGAAAGGATGTTTTGTAGATGGCTATCATTTTTGCTTAGAGATGTTGATATAGCTTCAACCTGATTTAAAAAAAAAAAAAAAATTACTATATCACAAAATTGACTTCAGCCTTAAATATCTGCTAAAGTTTCCACCATGATGGCAGAGTTTTTTCATTCAGATGATTTAAAACTGGCAATTATTATTTCTGCTATGAGAACGAAAAATTGCTCCAATTTTCAGGTGACTCAACAGTCCAACATGGAGTCCAACACCCTGCAGAGTTTTCTGCAAGTTTTTGCTGAAGCATACTGTGAGGCGGAGCCACTCCAGAAACAGCCCTGGAACTATCAGACACCAGCCCTGCTGCCTGGGTTAGGATGTTCAACTGTTCCCAGTGATGAAACACTGTTCATAGGATCAAGACGATATAATGATTTTAGACCTCTAATTCTGATAAAATCTCTATAATGTTCAAATACATATATATATTGCCTTCATGCAACTAACAAAATAAATTATGTATGTATGAACAGGTGTTCTAAGATTCTGTGTATGACAAGAGTCATTTAGAATTTCTCCTGAAAAGCATTTCCTCAATGAATACTTTAAAACAGATCACAGACATACTTATTTTGCAACCTTTAACCATAACACCAGCTAAGAAATTATCTTACCCTAATTAAAATAAAAAGTAGATTCTACTACAGTATATCTTCAGGATTGCCTTAAGTAAAACAGCAAAGCAGGTACTGGAAGGGGAATTTGCTCCCTGAGAGAAGATAACACTTTGAAGCCAATTTTAAAAAGTTGAAAATAAGGCAAAAAAAATCTTCATATTGCTGCTATTAAAACCTCACTGTTCCAGTGCTCAAATGAGCTTTATTTCTGCCCAGAAGACATATTATATATAGCACCAAACAACAGCAGCAATACACTGCTGTGTTCCCTCGAAATGTCACTTAATCCACAATCCAACAGAAGCACCAAAAAAAACATTTAAAAAGGCTTTGCGCTGTTATCTAAAGCTGTATTTGTTTATTTCTGTAATACTTGGGGAGCTAACTTGTTTGCAAAGGAAGGTGATTTGATGCCCCAGAGTTGATATTTATGCATTAAAGATTTTAGAAACATTCTGGGCTGAAAATTTGGTAACACGGTCCCAAATAGTTGACATTTAATATTTTAAAGAGGTTAAAAAAAAAAAAATCACAGAAGGCAAGAATTACTTAAAATGCTTTAAAAACTCAATACTCCAGGGCTCTTCTGGCTTGAACTTCTGCAGAAGTAAAGCCAGAAATCCCCAGTACCTTCACAACCTTGCACGTACTTAGATGAACAGGAGCATTTTGCATGCCAGAGTCTTTTCAGAAGGTAAATGGAACATGACTCAAGGGAGAAAGCCTAGGGTTTTTTTTCCTCGAGATACTGCAACAGAGGATGCTTAAGTATTCCTGGACATTTAAAAATTAATTTAGTGTATCAGAGTTTTGATTTAACTTGAACAACTAAAGTTTAACATCTAAAATGTTAAAATATTGATCACAGCTAGTTTAAATTTCAGATAATATGTACTCAACTGAACGATCCCCAATTAGCGTCTTATTTAGATTGATTACCCTCCAATTAGTCCTTTGTAAAGGCCCAGCTTTCAGTGTGGTATGTTTAACGTGCTTAAAATAACTACCACTTTGCACAGAGTCAGATCTCTCTCTCACAAGGTTACTGTGCCTCTCTTGAGAAATCATATGCCAGATACACTCTCCCTAAAATGCTTCAAATTTAGAAGTTCTGTATATCGCTAAGCTTAAAAATTAACTCTTAGAGATTTTACTGTTTAAAAACAAGACAATACATTAATAGTACTTTTCAATCTAAGGGTTCATAAAATGAATGACTAAGGATGTCTCAAGGAACAATACAAGACAGGGATCTTGATGGAGTTCTTTGGTAGGTGTCACTTTGCAGGAACATTTTGAAGGTGTTGAAGAAAAATTTAACTACCAATTTCATTATGATGAAAGACAACATGGATCATCAACTAAACAAAGACATTTAATAGAGCCATCAAAAAATACAGTCCCGTATCAGTAGGAATCTCTTCATTTTACACCCTCATTACCTTGTCTGTGGTCATTTTACGTGTGTTTTGTTCAAATGCACCACAGGTTCAGGTGCATGACCAACCCAACAGTTAACTAGTTTTGCAATGGAAAGTTGGAAATATGCTGTAAATTTTAAATAGTTTTGGTGCCAGTCTGATTTGAGGTTGCTAAGTTTGGAGTCACGGTGTTGGCTGATTGAACATAATGCATTCTTTGACTTTTCTTGCTGGCTTGGAAGTGTTTCTCGTGGTATGATTATAGTGGTTATATGCAAACATAATATATAGATACATTAATACTTAAAGTAGTACTTTTGTTTTTTCGAATATGGGTAAGTGATGCCTTTCCAGTAATTGCAGAATAATTTAAACGGAGAGAAAAAAGGAAAACTAGCAACAGATCTGGTACCAGTGAAATGGAAAAATACTTCTGCTCCATTACACAGCTATTCAGACAAGAAAAGATCTTATTCAATTCTACTAATGTTTTGCACTTTTAAATGTAGATATCTAATAGATACAAAGCATGATTTTCCATACTAAATACAATTCTTTCCAAACAGAATCTGTAAGTATAATGCCAAATGACATTTCTAGATACAAAATGGCAATACAGTTTGCTACAGAAGAACATTCTACTATTAACTAAGCACACAATGCAGATCAATAGACCTGAATAAAACCATTAAGAAGTAACATCACGCAAATCAGGAAACCTATATTTTTGAACAGCTATTCCCCGTCTGTTTCTCTGGGTAACAGAAAGATGTAATAGCATCACAAAACATATAATTAAGAATCACCCCAAGATCAGTCAAGATTTAAGCAATTACCAAATGTTAGGCACATTTGGGAAAATGAAAACATGCGATAGTTCTACTAGTAGGAATAATGTTAAAGGAACAGATAGTTAAATGCCAACAGAAAATTCCATCAACATCCTACAGCAAAGGCTTCAATGAGCATTCGCTATGAGTGACATGTACCCCTATCTCTCTGCAAAAAGTTTGATTAATTTGACTTTGCATTTGCAGCTCTACAAGAATACAATTTACTCTTTAATTGGTTCAGACTTTATTGCAGACTTCAAAGTAACAAAAGCATTTCCTCTGTAACATATTTTTAACAATTTGGCTTAAGTGAATTCATAAAATCTAAAGAAAATGGCCTCTCTGTTGTCTGGATCCAATTTCTCCTCTAATCTAATATATACATTTTAAGAGGATCTGTAAGATCTCCCTCTACAGCATAATTGGGCTGAAGATGCTCTCTCTTGGTAACTCCCACACCTGGTGTTAATCCCCTGTAATAAATACTGCAGTGACACAGGAGGTCTGTTTCTGTATTCACGTTATTTAGACCATTTGTTAAGAGTTGTGGCTACCAGAAACGTTATATTAATCATACAGTTTACAGACACAGAGTTGTACTTACTTACTTTTATTTGGCTTTGCAGAGATTCATGAAGGAGAGAACTTACTTGTGCAACCACTTCCTTCACATCGGTAATAACACAAACTTGTTGTGATAGGTTGTCTGTGATCAAGAAAAAAACCTTAGTATTTCATGCAAAGATAAATCAATCGAAATTGCTAATCTTCTAAACATTACCTTTAATTCATAATAACGCTGCCTCTAGATAGAACCATTTCAACAGCTGCAAATTTAGTTTTAAGATGACTTATTTCAAGGCACAGTTACTGTAATTACATAATTTATATAACATAAATATAAAATCTCAAATATAAAATTCATATTATATTTTATATGATTTTGTGCAACGTGAAACATCACGCAAGGCCTGTCCCCAAAGCCCACTTAAACACGGGACTTCTGTGAAAAAGTATTTGTTCAGGTCCGTATTACTGACACTAGATGACAACCAAGAAAATAACTTTTTGAAATCTTCACACCACTTACCACTTAAACAGATCACTAAATGCCATGTCAGCAATACTGAGAAATGCAAAAAGCCCAGGAGACACCAGACAGCATAAATCCTCTTCCCAACAACATATACTACATAATATATATTAAAAAAAAAAAGGAAAAAAAGTATTGAAGATACTGTTAAGGGAGGCAGCAGATAAAACTGTTCGCCTCAATATCAAAAAAAATTGCTGCCACTGACAAAGATCTTGGCATAGGGAACATCTTAGACCTTTTACTGGTGAGGGAAAAAAAAAAAATATCTTGTTGATACCAAGAACAATAGTTTCAAGTTATTGCCTGATCTACTCCATAAAGGAAATATTTCAGAAAATTAGTACTCTCTGTTGTTATTGACTACAGTTTCAAGATTCAATGAGCACTTTCCTTTCTTTAAGCAAACAAATAAAAATAATCCAAGTCTGGAACTCTCACTTCTAATTCAGGATTTTATCCTTTAGATGTTGAATTAATATGCAGACCAAAACATAAGATTTCCAACGTCTTTGGGGTAGCCATTCCACAAGCAGCTAGAAATTTCATAAATATAAAGTCTAATTATATTTAAAGCAGACTTCAATGAGACTTCAGGGACAGAAATACACCAAACACCACCACAAATAAATTAGTAGTGAAAGACACAAAAGAAATTATAAAAATATGGCCTCACTGTTCTTCAAACAAGTCTGAATATAAAGATACATATTTGGTGCATGTGGAAAGTTTTTTTATAATTACATACCACACAATAAGTTAAATCAGATGCATTACTTAAGTAAACATCTCACTTTCTATTGTAAACTCAAAGACTTCATTACAAAAATAGACATACAGATCTGAAAATTAATTGTAAAGCTGCTGCAGAGTTCACATTATTGGAAAGTGACTTGTGATTTTTAAAAATAATTTTTTGTGAGCAGGAAAAGTGAATTAACCACTGAGGACCCCAAAAGATAATTACAATGATTTTATAAATCATGGGCATTTATTACGTCCAATATTTATAAAGTGGCAATGAAAATAGTGGTGGCAACTGGCTTTGTATTAAGTTAGCAAGAATGGGAAGGGGGGAAGAAAGAGAACAATAAACATCTGCTCATAAACCATTACAACCAGATGAAAGTGAGAATTAAAAAAATGCACGGCCAGTTCTCACAGGACTGGAAATCACAGGATACCGCAACTGTGGGAGAAATTATCTTCCCATAGATTCACTGGGCAAAAAAATATACTTAACATGCATCAAAGTTGGCTTCTAGTTAATACAGAATAACTTTACAGTCTCAAAAATGGGTCAATGGGAAACATATTGAATTAATTTCTTATCAGCAGAAAGAAACCGGTGGTAGATTGAAATCAGAGAGAAAGAGCCACTTGAATTTAGTACTGTACACGGAATGCAGATACAATGCAGATACAAGATAGATGTACACAATAAACCAGACTGGCATATCAGATTTCAAGAACTCAGATTCTATGGAACTAAGTAATTTAATGAAGAAGGTCAGATTGGAGCTATTACAAAAATCCACATGTGGAAGAAGGCTGTGGAATTCAAAAAGGCACCACAACTTATCCTCCGACAGTTCTTTTTAAAAAGAAGTCAGTTATCAACAGCAAGTGTCAAAAGTAACCTCACAAGAGGCTGCTTAAAGACTGCAACTATGAAAGCCCATCTCACTCCTCTCCCCAGTCCCCTTAAACCTCTAACTTCCTGTAATGTAAATGAGAAAGGAGAGAAGACTGCAAAAAAGGCAACCAAGATTTGCAGGTTGAATTTACTAAAGAAGAAAGCAAAGGTGAATGGAGTGTGAAAAAACGTATTTTTAATCTGGAGGGGGAAAGCAATGTTAGAGGGGAAGTCTACTGATAAAGTAAGAAAAAAATGAAAGTAATGGTAATATACACATTGAAAAGATGCTGCAGGCTTTTATATGATCAAGAAAAACAAATAAAGGAAGTCTGGGAAATCATCATTTATACAATCATCATAGCAAAGCAACAGTGCTGTTCTAGTTGAGGTTTAAAACTCAATTTCAATTTAAATACCAACTGTTTCAAGTGGCCAAAAGAATCTTTATGTTCATTGAGATGATCTGCACCTTTGCTGTATGGTGGGAAGGAAGGCTGAGTGGAGCCTTCCTCCCTGGGTCTGCCTGAGTCCCACTTCTGTTGGGCTGATGGAGCTCTCTGTCACTCAGCGTAATCCCACTGAGCCCAGTGAGGGCAGCTGGAGCGCTGGCTCCCAACTTCCACAGATTTCATGAGTTCTGCTGACTGTTGGCAAAGCTGTGTGCAGCATTTCGTTCCCTGTTTTCAGAAGTCTGTTTGGGTGAACGAAACAGTCATTCTGGAAAGCCAGGTCATGGCCATGTCACAAAGAATTTTAATACTTGCCTAACAAAATATTGTTTTCCATTGGACTGCTGGATAATTCAGGCTGGAAGGGACCTCAGGAGGTCTCTAGTCCAGACTCCTGCTCAAAGCAGAATCACCCATGAGGTCAGGCCTGATCGGTCATCCCTTTGCTTACCCGGCTCTTGAAAACCTTTGAGGCCGAAGGCTGCACAACCTCTCCAGGCAACCTGTTCCCTGCTTGATTGTCCTCATGGTGAAAGAGTTTTTCCAGTTATTGAGCTGGAACTTCCCTTGGTTTTGCCTGTTACCTGTTGTCCTCCCACCATGCACCACTGTTTTACTTTTCTTCCCTACATTCACACCATATCTTCCTTGCCATCTGCCTAACCTTTTAAATTTTTTCCTCCTTTCCTATCAAAATCTCTCTCTTGCTTTGGCTCCCACTTCCTGTACTTACTTTAAGCTCATTATTTCCCTGGAAACCTCCTCTTCCCAATACACGTCTCTCAATTACTCTTGGCTTCTTTCCAGCTGTACCTGATTATGGAGTAGCCCTCCCCATAACGCATCACATTTAACATCCACTCAGAGCATATTTTTTGCATAAAATGAAAAATAGTTCAAACTTTACACTACCAAATTCTGTTAGGTTAAACGTTAAATTTCTCTATCAGAAAAGGGGTAGGAATTTTCTTCCTCAAAGATAAAGTGGATACAGGATTTCAGAATTTGTTCCATTAAACTTCCTTCTCTCTCCAGCAGAAAACATAATTTTCAATTTTTCTGTGCCCTTCTTTGATATCCTAAAGCTTTAGATCACATTATTATTCAGTAACACCTGTTACAGTCTTTATCCTAGGATCTCACCCAAAATTATAAATTAAAATGTGCGCATGTTTATGGAACTACCTTTGTTAGATAATGTATTAAGTGTACTCTAACAACTGACTTAAAAGCTTGAAAAGCATGCCACAAAAAAGCAGCAATTAAAATAATACTGTGAATAAAGATCATAAATATCATATCCTAGGGAATTAATACCATAAGAATAAAAATGCATCTGAGTGGTAAACAGGTTTTAGCCTACAGACGTAAATTTTTTCTCTTAATTGCACATAAATACATTTGTTTTTGTAAACATATGTTCATACCATGCCATTCTTGGTCTGCCAATACAATTCCTACTATTTTGGAAGCACATCCTATTCATCAGAATACTTCTGAAGTTTGCAGTGAATTCAAATTAGTAAATTAATTTATCGGAATTCCATTATCACTTTCTACACAGCAATGGCTCGACTGATCTGGAAATTCAGTATGGTTCTCCCTGGCATGTTTAGTATCTCATAACAGTGATGTTTCTACCACTGTAAACACAACAAAAATGACACAAGTACTGCCAGCATTTTTTTCATTCATGCTCAACAGAACGAGTCAAAATTGTTATTTGTATAACATAGGTAACCAAAAATATCTACCAATTTTCTGTTTATTCATTCCACATTTCTCTGTAGCCACAAAAACCAAAAGCCAAATTTGACACTGCCCCTACCCATATTAGCATACAAGCAAGAGAGGAAGATTTTGTGGTAGAAGACAAGGAAGAGAGTTGTTTTCACCTGACAAAACTACTGTCAGGAGTACCTCCCCACCTGCCAGCCTATTTCTTTGCCTCACAGCAGAGAACAGCCACTGGTTAATGAGTGTGTCCATGAAACTGCAGCCTACCTCAAGTAAGACATCTGTCCTTTCATACACAATTGACACTTACGTCATTTTTTTTTTTTGTAAAGTCATGTGGGTTCTTCATATAACACAAAATATACTATGTAGCTCCCAACAGTCATGAACAGTTTGAAGGCATTATGATATTTTTCTTGGCACTTCCAAAATATAATTCTATTTACCTCAGCAGATACTGATTTAGCTAAATGTGAGGGCAAAATATCCAATCTGCAAACACATGTTCTTGTGATAAAGTTACTGCAGAAAAAGGGCCCTTAAGAAAAGAAAAAGGAGGAGAGAGAGTCAAACTCTAAGTTACAAAGTTCCACTGAGACGCACCATTCAAAGTTTACATGTTGGAACTGGAGTTCAAAGATACCTACCCTGAGGGCAGGAGCCCTAATGGAAATTTTTTAGGATGTTTTGTATTAGCCTGATCTTAACTACATTTCTAGATGAGTCACCCTTATTGTAAAATGATGTTTTCTTACTTCAAGACTATTAAAAATAGGCGTGTGCCACCTTGTCTGCATACTCTACAAGTTCATACCTGCTTAACTAAAGAAAAGCATTAAATTTACTGTTTATAAAACAAATGATATTAGGACTCAGACTTTCATAATATAGTTGTAAAAGAGACTTGAGGAAGTAAGTAAATTAATAAGACATGTTTTAAGAAAACAGTCTCAAAAGATAAATAACTCATTAGTCTATTTACATTAGTGAAGTGTTTCTTTGTATTGCCTTGAATATGAATGCTAGATATACATATAAATACCTACAGTACAAAAATGTATGCATGCATGTATGTTTTTCATACTTCCACCTGAGTCAAGTTTAGCAAGCTGGAATTTGTCAGTTACTACGTCTCATTAGGCCAGCAGTTAAAATCTAGCTGTGCTTCTATGAAACATCTGGGACTTGTTACATAGGTAGAATTACATTTGTAACATAGCACACTATAGAAACAGTCTCATAACCCAATGATTAATTTTACTTTTTCAGACATCATTTAATTACCAAACACATATTACCATAAGAATTTTTCTTGTACTTAATTAATTACAGAATTATAATTTAATATATATTAAATATATATTGTTATATATTTGATATATATATAATTTTTTACATATATATATATGGACAAGAAACAGAAATGCCGAATACCTCAAAAATAAACAGGATAGCAAACTAATATGTCAAACTGAACCACCAGGAACATGTTCCTTAGTAAAGCTGTCTATAGGTACAACTGTAACCTTAATTTCTGGCATAAAAATTTAAGTATTTAAAGATCTGTTGAAGTTCATAATTCAAAGCAAAAAAATTACTATTTGAAACCAGAAAGGGAAAAGTTAGCTGAATAATTCTCATCAACTCAAATATTTTTAATATAGCTTAAATGAATTTTGTAAATAAAACAAACAGGTTAACAGAAAAGATAACTGTCATTCTCTGAAGCTGAAGGAAACCAAGTTTCGGTCACTAATAAATATAACTGGCAGATGACCTGAAATTTGGATCTGTGGTCATAAAATTAAATATGTATACTCAAATGTTCTTCTTCACTTCTGAAATCATCCAGTGATAATATGTGCATCCATCAAAGTAAATTGGATCACTTAGTAACAAAGAAATCAGTTGTGAAGACTTGAACAGTCGCGGGGAGCCCGTGTGAGGCCAGCGCCCTTAGTTAGTACCTTATGCCCTCCCAAACTATACATTTAGCTTCTGGGACATCTCCAGACGACCTTGAGAGCATGCACGGTGGCATGCCGAGAGCTGGCACCTTGCAACCCAGCCTTACAGCATCATGCAGGACTTCCCCTTCAGACACTCTAAAGGGCCTGAACCTGACGTCTCAATCTACCCAAGTATGTGATACAGGACTGTACTATCCAGTGCGTAATGCTGCATTTCAGTCCTGTGTCCTCTTCAACAACTTGACACAAAGAAAAACCATCACGTAGACCACCATCCCATGGGTAACACCATTTATACCCAGAGATACATAGTGTTAGGAAGAGGCACACTTTTCTCCATATAGGTAGGAAAGATTGCTGCCAGCTATGCTCAGCAAGGTTACAGACACACTAGCAGCCAGTGCCAAGTAAAAGTAAAAGGGGTTTTAACAAACGCAAAACATAGTAAATTCCACATGGGAATGCAGGTATTGCTTTCTGGAGTTCCTGGCATTTCATCATCATCCCAAAGAGGAGAAGGAGAAGGAGAAGGAGAAGGAGAAGGAGAAGGAGAAGGAGAAGGAGAAGGAGAAGGAGAAGGAGAAGGAGAAGGAGAAGGAGAAGGAGAAGGAGGGGAAGGATATCCAGAAAACCCGTCCCTGAGGATGCCTCTAAGGGGGAACAGTATGTGAAAAATCCACCAGCACATGGGTCTCGTGCAAGCCACAAATAGCACACTAGTACACTGGGGACTTCTGCTAGACAAGTTTGTATCTCTTGACCGCTCAGAATCAGCAGAAGGTCCTTCCTCTCTCCAGAGACTATTACTGAAACCCTCAGAAGAAACACTGCATGGAAACTGCCACTTTCTTGCAGAGTTTGCTTCTCCATCAGTGTCCGTAACACTCTTCCATGACGCTAGCAGGTCCCCAACACAGAAACTCACAAACAGCAGTGAGTAGCTACCACACAGCAGACAGCTACCTAAGTTGTGGAAGAAAACACGAAAGGGTAACGACAAGTAGGAGCACTTCATATAGCACCGCATAGTGGATTCTGAACTCTCAAGGAAAGCAGATGCTGCAATACAGTCAATTATTCAGCTAGTAGGACAGGCCTAACTGAGCGTGCCTTGGCTTGTAGGATGGTCACTGGAAGGTGGTCTGTCCTTGAAGGTTTCACATAGGCACAGCACAAACAGTAGCACATAGCTATTAAGACTACTTTTGTAAATCTAACAACGACCATTAGACTGAATGATGCAACATGGAGGTACAACAGGATGATGCTATAGAGGTCAAAAAATATATCGTCCCCTTAAATATGCTTTCCTTTAAGTGTGGCATGAACTGTGAATAAAATGATGACCTAATATTAATTTACATGGTGCAACTGCCCACTACAAAAATAAGTCACGTTGTATCAATCTGAAGATCTGGTATTTGAAGCCTTGTGAAGGGCATAGAATAGGTAAGGCACAACCCCCAAAATGCAGACTCGGAGTGCTAACAGTGTCTATTCAAAGCCTCATTAAAGATAATTAATTAGGTAAGATAAATCAGTTACGGGGTGTCCTAATTAGCTATGGAGGATGCTTATTACACTGCTTGCATAAGGAGTAAAGAATATGTAAGGCTTTCCCTCCCTGAAATCATACAATGCAACAAAGAGCAAATCTCAACTTTAAGGAACTTAAAGTTTCATACGGACCAGGTATAATAGACTATCGTGGTTACTGAAGCAGCTATATTGCACGCTGCCATAGTAACAGAACATTAGAGAAGTAAAGATCAATTAAGGGATTAGCCTATTTACCGCCATACAAATCTTCATTTTTCCTTTAAGCTACATAGACCTTTTATCATAACCAACAGCTGGAAAAGACTGTATTGGCTTTAGTGAAAACAAAGAATGTGGTAACATGATGAAATACACGTGTAAAATACGTATCTACAAACAGTATGAAGAGAATGACTGGTCATTTACAGCATTTTTGCTCCAGTTATAAAAAGAAATAGTTAAAGGTAATGAATATTCCTCTCATTTGCATAAGCTGCTTCCAAGCTGTTTTAGAGAAAGATGCTTGGAATGGATCTTATTTTTTAAATAAATTGTAACTAATCTTTAATGACTTACAAGATTAATGAAGCTCTTACATACACAGGAACATGGAAAATCACTTGCATGAAGGTTTCAGTATTGTTTCAGGTTTATAATTTTTTTGGTATGAAATAATACTGTCTATATGTTACATAAAATTAGCATAAAATACTATAAAAACTTTTTTTTAAGCAAAATCTTTCAAAATATTACAAATCTATTTGTTTTTCTTTTAAATAATCTATAAAGAAGAAAGACTAGCACTGACTAAAAGAATCCAAGGAGTCACCTTTATAAGGGTGGGAGGGCAGCAGAGGGAGAGCACAGAAACCATTTTTTTCACATTGTATTCGTTTCTAGTTTCCCCACAAGACGCATGATGACTCAGTTCCCACCTTCACAAGAGCTGCTCTGGAATGATGGGGACATGTGAGGAAGGAGCAAACTGGACAGCTGACTGATGGGAGCAGGGTGCTGTCTCCTTCTCCAGCTTCATAAAGCAACATATTTTACATAAGGTGGCCATCTGGCTTTCTCCTTGCCCACTACAGAGGAACGTATCTAGTAAAGGATCAAATAAACTGCAAGAAGATGGAACAAGAACTTTTAAAAAATATAAATCAGCACTGGTTTTGATTTTTCTTTTCCTTTAAAGTTTACACATCCTCAGCACATCCTGAAGGTCTTCTGAACTAAATAACTCTTAAATATTTGAGTAATACTGAATGATACAGTAAAATAAATTGGCTTTTGCATTACAAAACTAGTACAGTCTACAGTTCTGTTCAAGGAACAAAGAACTGAAAATGGATCTACTTGATCCAGTAATGAGTGGTAAATTGCCATTAAATATTGAGAATGTACATGGTAAACAAATACGAAAAATACATAGGTAAAGGAAAATAAGATCAAAGTTACCACAGAACTATGAGTTTGTTGAGATTTTTTCCAACTTGAATATTGAACCTTTTGTCAAGATATGATCAACATAGTACATTCATTGAGCTGATTCATGGCATTTACATCATTTTATGCTGGCGTTACCGGCTTCAGCAAGCTTGACTGACAGAAGTACAACAATTCTTGTTACAGCAAATATTTACAAATATTGTAACATTTCCTTATTAACGTTATCATCAGAGGGAATTTTTCTTTGAAAGTCGCTGCTATATAGATAATACTTAAAATTACAGTTAATACTTAAAAGAAGTCTCTACTGTAAGAATTAGGAATTCAGAGAGAACTCCTGTCATGGAGGTACAGACAGATTTGCATCTTGCTAGATGAAATAAACTGGATGCTGAAAGTGCAAAAAGGGTCTCAGAAGGGGGGGGATAATTTTTAATTTTTTTTTTTTTTATATTTAACTGCCATTTTGACTGCAAAAGCTTATTTACTTGATTTAAGTGAAATTAAGTCAATGGGACAAGTTAGATCATTAGTTAGTTAAGTAAGGACAAGCAAAATGACTGGTATAATGGGGTCTATATTTAGACTGGAAAAAAGAACTTCATTTTTTCATATAATTACTTTTGCACTTCTCAAAGCTTGGAAGCTTCCATTTTTTCCACTGAACTATCATTCAAGGTAATGTATTAGTTTCAATTCCTATTCATCAAGAAGATAAAATCATTGCTTAATTTTATATCATTCTGTACCATGAAATTCCTCTTTTGCATACTGATTCATTCTATTAACTCTTTTTTGTCTTGTGAGTAATTTTGCTCATGTGACAAGCACAGTAACAATATTTGAGCTTTTAAATTGTATATTCAAACTGAATTGCTTTATCCAAGTAAAGATAACTTAAAATTAAATTAAAACTACTACATACTTTTCCAAGAGCACAAGAATTTCGGAAATTTAAAACAAAATGCTTTGATAATCACTGGGCCAACTCAAGAACTTCTTGTCTAGATTTTATTTGTGAAAAACTCTTAATGGCAGAATGAATTCTGCTTGCATAAAGTTTGTAAATATCCAATAGCTATCAAAAAATAAGTGGACAAAATGGAAATACTGCATATTTTGCAAATGTTTTTCCAGTTTAAGTCAGATCACACCCCCATTTTCAAAGCTTCCCATAAGCTCGAATAAGTTAAAAATTCTGTTCTGAAAATATTAAACCAAGTAATTTCTGAGATGAAATATTCTTTTCAGTAACTCAATAAAAGCTGTTAAAAATGGCATTTATAAGCCAAGAGATACTCATATTGTCAATCTCAGATGAACAAATTTTTCAAGCACAGTCTCCCTTCCAACCTCCCAGCTTTGTAATAAAAAACCTGAGAATCCTAAGAATTTCCCAGCTTTTCAGATGTATAAATGGAATTTTCTGTATTTCAGTTTCTGTCCATTGTCTGTTCTCTTTTCCCTGAACATCACTGAGGAAGAGTCTGGCTTCATCTTCTTCACTCCACCCCATCTGGCATTTATACACATTGCTAAGACCTCCCTTGACCTGCTGGCAATGCTCTGCCTACCGTGGCTGTTGGCCACCTTTGCCATAAGGACGCATTGCCAGCTCCTGTTCAACTGGTTGTCCACCAGTACTCCATAGGGTCTTTTCTGCAGAGCTGTTTTCCAGCTGGTCAGCCCGCGGCCTCTAATGGTGCCTGGGGTTATTGCTTCCCAAGTGCAGGAGTTTACACTTCCCCTTGCTGAATTTCAGGAGACTCCTGTTCAGCCATTTCTCCAGCCTGTCAAGGTCCTTCTGAATGGCAGCACAACCACCTGATCTATCAACCTCTCCTCACAATTTCACATCATCTGCAGACCTGCTGAATGTGTGCTCTACCCTATCATTGAGATCATTAGTGAAGATTTTAACCAGCATTGACTTCTAGGGTAGACTACTGTGACTGGGCTCCAGCTGGACTTTATGTTTAAGCCTGGCAGTTCAGCCAGTTTTCAGTCCACCTCACTGACCACTTTTCTAGTCTGTACTTAATCAGTTTGTCAACGAGAATGTCATGGGACATAGTGTCAAAAGCATTGCTGAAATCAAGACAAACCATATCCATTGCTCTCCTCTCATCCACCAAGCTAGTAATTTCATTGTAGAAGGCTATCAGGTTGGTCAGGCAAAATTTCCCCTTTATAATTCATGCCAACTACTCCTAGCCAACTTCTCGTCTTTAACATGTTTGCAAACCCTAAGCTCGAAAGCTAGATGAGTATGGAACCTCTAAAAATCCTACTCAAAGCAAGATTTACAAAAATTCCAGGCTTCCAGCTATGGAGACGAGAGCCCAGTCCCTGTCAAAACCAGAACTCCCAAGGCCTCACAGCCGTATCTCCTTGATATGTGACTGAAAAATTCAGTCAGGTAGCTCTAGAAATGCATATAATATGCAGCATTTTCCCACTGTAATAACCAGAAACTTCAAACTTGTTGCATTCCTGGAGGTCTACAGAAGCAGCATGCAGAATACCACAGTGATATCCGAGCTCTGTTTAAGCTTTCTAGCTTGTCCCCAGTGACAGAGCTGAGCTTGGCATGGTCTCATTTACCCAAACCAATGCTGAACAAGTCAATCACTCACCATGCCTTAATAAGACATGGGTTTTGCTCTGGTTTTCTTAAATAGGAACCACAATCTTTTCTCTGGAAAGATATTTTTAACCCAAAGGGAAGTCCCTTTCTCTTCATCAGTTACTGGGCTTTTATCCCTCAGTTCTCAATGTGGAGTCAAGCAAGAGTCCCCTGAATCAGTGCCTATCAGTTTACAATAACCATCAGTGTGCTCATTATACAGTACTAAGAGTTCTTCCTTTCTACATTGTTTTTAGATTGAGTCAATCTAGATAAAGACTAAATCTAGTCTTTATGTTAAACTGCTATGAAACCACTGTTACCAGTACAGAAAAAGGTTAAAAACCAGTCCAACAAAGTATTTATAAATTAATGTTATACCTCAGTATCATATAATTGCTGTAACAATTTAGGTTACAAGTTGCTGCATGTACGAGAGTGAAGAGACCTAAAGAGTTAATATTTAATTTACAGTCTACTGCTAAGATTAGAAAGATGGAAATGAAAGAAAAAAATTGTTTATTCCTTATAAAGCCATTCAAAATTAATCTCTGTTTGACTCTACAATACACAGCTTTTTATAAGTTTGTCTATTCTAAGAGAAGTAAATAAAGGTAAATAATGCATAATATAAGTATTCCAGTGAACAGGCTAAAACAACTTGCCTAAGCACATTTTATTCATCATAAAACTTTTCTTAAAGACATTTAAAACTATAGCTCACAAGGTTCTAAATTAAACTCAGGAATATGCAAACTGACAGCCACGAGGACGAACACATACCCTTAATAATCGATTCAGCTGCATACAGATCCCGCTTGTAGGTCACCTAAAGGACAGACAAGCCTCATTAGATTTAAAACAGCAGGAAGGAATGTAAAACCAATAAAACAATGCCCTGAAGGAAATCCTTTACATTTGAAATACCATAAACAAATGATATTGTCAATTTCTTAATTCTGGTAAAATATCACTGGCAAGTCATGAGAACAGAAGTCGCAGAAATTACTGGAGACTCGAGAGAAACCTTTTTTTAAATACTTAGATCTGTTTAGAACTCATTTGAAACCTAAAACTATTTTTAACCCTTTGAAGAATCATAAAAACATGACATTGCATCTATTTTCACACATCCATTTTCATCATACCTTAAAAACTGTATTTCTACTCTATAATTTTACCATGAAATAGGTTCATTTTTATAGGACTTGTGATCATAAAAATGACAGCCAGGGAGAAGCCCCGTTATTTCTTTTACTAATATAGGTGTAATTTTTCAGTAGTGCAAGACTATTACTGTTAATGAGAGTCCAATTAACCAGTGGGAGTCAGTGAGACTATAGTAGGGTTTGTATGAGCTTCAGAGGATTAAAAACCTTCAAGATCTTCTTGAAGACATTATTCAGATCAAGTTAGATGGGCAGTAAGATGCTGAATATTTACTTGGTACTTGCAAAAAACACCTTTCATATCTGCCTTTGCACCCTCATGATGGTTGAGATCCCAGTATTAGGCTTTGCAAATAAAATAACAGAAAACTAAAGACAGCACCTAGCCAAGACGTTAACAGTCTTTGCTAGCAATGTCTTTGCAATGACATGCAGTGACATGAACTGATATAAGAATAACTCCTAAATATTTGTCTTTGTTTTTACTGTAACTTCCTTTTATGTTAAATATTACTGGATTTTCTCCATTTGTTTCTCTAGAGTCTGAATAATAAAGCAGAAACGTACTATGGTAGGTATTAACATTTTACTCTCCAAGTAAGTGACTGTTTCATTTTAATGTAAGGATTCTTGTAACTGCTTTCCTTTCTATCTCATAAATTAAGCTGTGTATTATAGTCAGAAACAGATTAATAATACTACCTTTCTCATTACTCATCATTTCTATATCAAGAATATCAAGGCATGATATTCTTTTAAAATTAAAAATTAAACTCACTTCGCCACAGCTTGTCCCGCAGAGGAAGCAGCCAGAGAATGAATCTAGCCTGCGAAATCTTATGTCTGAGTTTACATATTGTTGGGAAGAATCAATGTCTTGAATTTAAATTTAAGGATAAAGAATCATTGAGTCACTAATTCTGTTGCAAGGTTTCTTTCCAATTACCTGTTCCTAGAGGGCTTTTATTCTGAACGTTCAGTAAACCAGTAACAGATTACCATCTAAAAACCTTTCAAGAAACAAGACTATCTAAGCACTGTCAAAAGTGGTCACATACTCTAAGGTTCACAATCTCTTTAAGATGCAACAGTATTTTTAAATAGTCTGATTTTCAAAAGAAGTTACTTCATAAAGCAGGCCCAGTCTTCAAGAAAACAGCACAGAACAAAAAAATAAGAATGAAGCTTTAAAATCACTTCTGAAATTCTGAGCCAGACATCAGCAAATACTTTTAGGGTGGTTTCCTAGAGAAATGAATCATCTGAGACCATAGCACATTATCCATATATATTTCTTTCATAATCTTTGATCCTATACAAACTCCTAGAAGCTTTCTGAAAACAGGGAAGTTGGCAGAGAGAAAAACCCTGCCGGCTACCGCAGGTGACCACAACTTACCAGTTAGGGAGGGAGGGATTCTCTATACCTCTTTCAATATTGAATAAGATGCTAAATCCAACCAAAGCTTCTCTTAAGGTATGGATATTCAAATTCTGAATTTTCTTGTGTTGATTAAGAGGTGTTCTTGCAATTCAGATGAGACTTATTCAAAAGGCAGACAACCACAACAGAGACACCCTTTGGTTTAATTCTGACCATTGATTGTTTTAGTATGAATTTGTTTTAAACAACTTTTAAGGCTAGTCAACACAGCAGTTTATTGTTCTGAGCAGCTATACTGTTTTATCTCTAGTTTCACTAAAGTGGATTTGCATTCCAGGCCCACCCCAGCAGGACGCAATTCAGATCTAGCCAAATCAACCTGGAAGAATACTTTACCTGCCTCTCTATATGGAAGATGGCACTCTCCGCTCTCACAGACCACGTGAGGTGCAAAAATCACGATGGAAAAAGAATAAGCAAGAAAGATCTTGGAACCTTCACTATTAATCAACATTTGCACAGAGCTTGAGTCCAGATTTGACCACAGTATTCTGCACCTGCAATACTAGAATGTCTCTTTCAATTTCATATTCTTGTTTATATATCCATGGCTGACCTTTTGTTTAAATTGTTTGCCAAGCAATAGGTTACTTCTGATCAATAACATTTTTATTTACAAATCCTTAAATCTTTTTGTTGCCTGCAAACTATCAGACAAACGTTAAACAGCTTAGAGACAATAACAGTTTCCGCAGAACTGCACGTGGTGAGAATTGTCTTTTGAAATATATCAGTTATCCAATTTTTAATCTATTTAATTAGGACAAGTACACTTACAGTCATCCTATTTTTAATTAAGATGCCATGTAGTAACAAGTCAAACTTCTGCCAATCATATACTGTATCAGTACTACCATCTTTATCAACCAAGACGATAATCTTGTAAAAAAGGCTTGAAGTCAGTTTCACAAAATAGGGAAATTCCATGTTGGTTGACATTAATTACATTAGTCCCTTAACTCTTGATTAATCAAATTCTGCCTGTAGCAGCGCACCCTTTTGTTTTGTTGCTCAATATCAGACTCACAGGCTTCTAATTACTCAGATTTTCTCTCTTCATGTGACAACGTTAATTTCAATTTTGTCCTCTTGAGCATCTAGCGTTCCAAGATGTTTTGAATGCTATTGCTGCAATCCAGAATTTCACTAGGCCAAGTACTAAAACTCAACACAAATACCTCACTATCACAGAATATGAAACCATCAGCTGCTTATTTGGCAAGGGCAGAATAGTCTTAATTATTAAACATTTCTCTACTCTTCTGTATAATAAACAATCTACTATATCTCTTTAGTAATGCTTCAAAATCATCAGACAAGGGTTTGTTTGGTTGGTTGGTTTCCTGTATGCTCTTCTCTCTCAATTGTCAGACTGCAACTTTTCACCACCTAGGAAGATGCTCTTTTAAAGGTTTCCCAAAGTTATTCCCATATAGTATGTAAAAGGCTTCTTCAAACTGATGTAGTTTGATGAACATTTCAGATTTACAAAACTGTATGTTAAATGCAAAACATAACTCTTTACCAAACAAATACAATAAAGTTATGATCACACATACACAAAATGCAAAATACAAGTTTTAGTTTAATGAGGTATTTCCCTCTGTTATACTAAGGTATCCCACAGATCTCCATTGTATGGGATATTTTTCTAGGATTAGAAAATAACCTGTTGTTTCTAGAAATGGTGAGGATTTTTCGCACTATCAGCATTAAGTCTTTAAATGCTTATCAATCTTTTAAAAGTGGTCTTACAACTCAGTTTTCATCTGTGTTATACACACACATATATATATTACACTCCAACAATTACATTCTGTTACATGGTTTTACACTTTAAGAGGATATGGCACCAGAACATTTGAGGTCATTTTGTTTCAAACGTGTCGAGGACAGAGAAACTGAAAATGTGATGTTGATAGTTTCACTCTGTTTCCTTTTTTGCCATCCTGATCCTAAATATGTTATAAATAATTATATAATAACTACATTTATAATAAAACTTATAAATATTTATAAACTGAAGTAATCTGAATGTTCCTGCCTGGTTGTTGTCACTACAAAGAATGATTTTAATTTTGTAATTTGTTACCAGAAAGTAAACAAACTATCTCTTGCTTTAGCTGCAAGGGTGAGTGACTTTGAAATGTTACTTTTTCTAATGCACTATAAGCAGACAGTGTTCCTGTAGAATAATTAGAGTAAATTCAAGAAGACAATACATATGCACAGGTAAGTAACTTTCTCCCACAGCTTTGAGTCATTTAATGTTATGCAGTACCTAATAAATAAACTGAATTCTTACAAATATCAAATCTTCTCTTTAAAGATTCAAGTCTATATAGAATGAAACTGGTTTGTAACACTTGGACTTTAGAAACTGTTCTCCATCTGTTAATTGACTGCAGTTTTTCTGTTACACATCCTCTGAAACCTCAGCTGAACAATGATTATTTATTTTAGTTCTCATTTATCTGGATGGAATATCTTTTTGCGTCTTGTTGAAAAAAATAAGACTGGAGCCATTGGGAGCACATCAGTTCTTAGCTTATGAAACGTAATTTATATCAGCATTGAAAAGTCTTACAGGAAAACAAAACAACATATTACAAATTACATTATTATGACAGCTAAGGAAAGACAATTCTGCTTCTGAAAGGTGATTAGTAACAGACAGCAATAGCTCCTAATTTTTTAGGCAAGCATCACTCGAGAAAACTGGCAGCCTTCTGCACTTCATCAAACTGCGCAGACTGAGAACAACTGGTCTCTTCTTTAATGGCACTTTCCCAAGTCACCTGCCAAACACCCTGGCACAGAGTGACAAACACGTGGGTGCTCTTCAAGCAGGAAGGAGCCATCTTCCTCTGCAGCCTCTAAACTGACAGGACTATTTGCGGCAGAAAAAAGTTTACTATTTCACAGACCTCATCATTTTTGTGCCTTTGACTTTTAATGTGTTCACAAGCCACAGAAGACACCAATGACTTTTAAGTACAAAACAAGGCATTGAATAGGATATGAGAAGGTACAGGTACTTCAATGATATGGCATCAGCATCTTTGTGTATACTATATATAGCATGTTCGCTGCTTGGCACCGCCTGCAGCACAGCACCTGCACATAAATGGGTGCTGTTGCTACTGTCACAAACTGCACCACACTGTCAACACTGAGACTCTTTCACCTGGTCCACAGTGTTTTTTAGCTTTTCTACCTGAATCTCCTTCTCCATTACATTCTCCAGCATGCCACTGGCTAAAAAAGTTCTCTGTCCAATATCCGAGCACTTACAAGGAATTCACTCTTCACATGTTATCATTTTTCATGTGTTTATAGGCCTCTTTAAAGTCCAGTGCTACTGCAATGGGTTCCACATGGTAGGAACTTAACAGCATCAGGATTTTGCTCCACCAACAATGTCAGCGTGGCTCTAACACTGCAACAATTCTCTTCTAAAACAGAGATGTGCACAAGCTTAATTCTGAAGTGTAACTGGGGTCTGGTTACTAGTGCTGTTCCCCAGGAGCTGATACTGGGGAGAATACTGTCTAATATCTTTATTAATAACCTAGAAGAGGGGAAATGCCCTCAGCAAACTAGTAGATGACAACAAATGGGAGAGTATTCAATATGCTCAAGGGTACAACACTCATGTGGAGGGATTCTGAGGAGCTAGAGAAAGGGGCTGACAGAAACCTTGTGAAATATAACAAACACAAATACAGCATCCTGCATCTGGGACAGAATAAGCCTGTGCAGCAGCCCACACTGACGCCAAAATATAGAAAACAGTTTTGCAGAAAAGGACCTTCTGGACAAGCTGAACATCAGTCAGCAGTGTGAAGCAGTGCAGAAAAGGAGTCCAACGGACTGAGCTGTATTAATAAGGAAGCAGACTTCGTTACAGGGAATACAGGGATTATTCCCCTGTATTCATCCCTTTTGAAAACACACGAGAGTACTGTTTCTAGTTTTGGGCTCCCCAGTATAATGCAATGAGGAACAGGAGGAAGCCCAGCCGAGGTCTGCTAAGATGGCGTGAGAGCACTTGGCTTGTTCAGCCCAAAGAACAGAAGATGAAGGGTGGGGAAAGGTCATAATTAATGGCCACATAGAAGAGTAAACTGGACTTGTCTTGCAGATCTTTCTGTTGGCCTTTTCCCAATGCAAGAGGCAGCAAGGGAAATTCTGACCAAATATTATGAAAAAATCTCCTCTATATGGAGGAATATGTATTGGAATTGTTTTCCCCAGAGAGTCTGTGAAATCTCCATTCTTGGAGACATTCAAAACTCAACTGGACAAAGCCTTGTACAACCTAATCTAACTAATCTGGCCCCACTTTCAGCAAGGTGTTAGACCAGATGACATGTATGTATTTCCTTCAGTCTTATTTATTCTGTCATTCTAGGTCAAAAGACTACGTTTCATCTGCTGGGCATCAATAGTCTCTACAGAGAGTAAAGAACTAAATAAACAATATAAAGAACTAAATGAACATTATGGGTGTATTTTGTTACCCTTCATGTAAGTACCATGCTTTGCAATGAGAACAATTAAATCATCCGAAAAGTGATGTAATGCAAATACGGATGACATAATCTGTCCCTTAGAAGACTAAATAGGAAAACAGACAATACACTCTTTCATAAAGACTATGTCCCCAGAAAGATATTCAAAGAAGTTGCTGTATGCAACCAACGCGTAAGTAAATTTTGCTGCTAAATTGCACAGGAAATTTGCACTGCAGATTCAGGAAATTACCTTTCTGTGTAAGATTTACTGTCATATTATTAGAAATCATGTCCCATTGGAGGAAATTTACTGTCAAAGACAGATGGAGTGATTTGAGCTGCTTCCAGATCCTTCAATATGGTAATGAATAAAATAAATAAAAAAAAGGAAACACTTAAAAATTGCATGACACAACAGTTACTGAGAAAGAATAATGTCCCACCATCCAAAACAATGAAACGTGATACTTTTAAGCAGCAGGGAAGTATCCTTTAGCACCTTTATACACACCTGCTTTGTCAGTCATCGGGAACCTACAGATTATCAGACAAGGGGAATGATGTTTAAATTTTAAAAGCTTGTTTGAAGAGGTCTTAAACATTACAGTGTTACTGAATGTAATGAACTGCTCTAAAAAATCAAACTGTTGTAAGCCAGGTATTTGGCATCAGAGCAAAACTGATGCCCTCATAGGAAAGTGGAGGGAAACAGCCAAAAGGTACAGAAATAGCATGAGAAAGCGCATCTCATAAAAGAATCTTCTTAGTTTTAGAGATTATGGATTTATAGTTTTAAAGATTCAAGTACCTAGTTGGTTTTCCTACTTTCAGATAAATACTGTCTTCATTGATTACCTCAAGTAACATCTGCCCAAGTCTGTCTACAACAATGAGCTCTAAAAAAAGCTCATCACAATCCAAAAACAATTCTGAAATTTGGAAGAGAAAAGCCTATTACCATTGAAAACACATCTGAATTTCTATGGTAATATGTGAATTTTGTTAATTTTTAAAGATATACGTAAAAATATAAATTATTATTGCCCTTACCTTCCAGAGGTCAGCTGTTCCTTCAACAAGTTTGGCATTTGTTTTACAATATTTCAGAGCTAGATGCAAACATTCAGTTCCATAATCCAGGTCATAGTCTGTACACTGTAGTAATTAAAAAAGCAGAAATATTCTTAATTTGTTTTAGAGAAATCATACCTTTAAGCAATAACAGATTTTCTTTAATTAATTAAACCTTACATCTCAACAGTCCTGTCCAGAATAATACATGCTGTATTAGGTAGGCAGGTTCAGGATGGATAGAAATAAAACCCTCCCAAGACGCTTATGCCAAATTCTAGCTATCCAGCAGAGTCTTACAGAAGTAAATATATGCTTTATAATCACAATTAGGTGCTGCAAGCATCTTGATACACCTTTATGCTGTTAAATAAATCAATTAGAAGTTACATGTGTAAAAAACTTTTGATGGAGTTGCGGCCTTCTAGTGACAAACTTTTAGAATATAAGAACAAGTTAATAAATTGTAGAAGCATGACTCTTCAAATGCCTTCTCTGTTTTGGTTTTTGCAGCATCAAAAAAGGGTGGTAGTAGCTAAGAACCTCTGTATTCCTTACACGTTTCCCTATATATTTTTCTCCAGTTATCTGCGCACAAAATAAAGTTTCATGCTGCTCCATGAGCCTTCCAGATTTAAAAAAGTTTTTCCACTTTTTAGTCATCTAGAAGAGGCATTCTTCTTTCAACACACCCTTCCCAAGCAGTTCACTTCCTATAGTTAGTGATAGTAATCCTAACTAATGGAAAAAGGAACAGGGAGCAGAACCTCTCGAGCCAAAACATAGGTAGATACAAAAGCAGGAACTGGGAGTTTATCAGACAGGACTACCTCAAGATGAACTGGCCTGATCAAAGTAAGAGCGTTCTAGTATATTTTCATATTGCTAAATTACCAGTCCATCCTGAAACATGAATTACATGTAACAAGGAAGGACAATTTAAGATAGGGTCTTTCATAAATATGGATGTATTTGATAAGACCAGAGGCTGGCTAGACCAGTATCCGGTCTCTACTGGAGGCTGACAGTGAATAGTCAAGGCTAAGTAAATAAAAACCAGGCAGTTGTATCTTCATATTTTCCCAGAATACTCCCCTGGCTTCACATAAAGCTATTATCCTGGCTTAGGAATTCCCTAAATTAAGAAGTCCCCAAGGGACACACTGAACTAGAAGCAACTGTCTTAACAATCCCCAGTGAATTTCAGGAATCTTTAGTTCATCCATTTACTTTCTGAATAGTAGTATTTCTTTGGCACCTGCATCAAGGAGCATCTGATTCATCACTCTTTCCATCACATGCTCTGCTGTTCTGACACAAAAGGGAGTGTAAAACCACCTTCTCAGCCTTTCAAAACACCACCACATGCCACCACAGCTCTTCTCACATCCTTCCACAGGTAGAGAGATCAACACCTATTCAGTCATTTCACGTGTGGAAGCTACTTCAAAACTTTAATAAACCCTTTTGCCCTCCTTTACATTTATCTACACTTACCTATCAGTTTTATCATAACATCCTTCTACAAACCTTCTTAGTTAGCCCTCATCTCTACTACCCAGAAAAAAGTTATTACCTCCACTTTCAAATTATTTATGAACAAAATGAACTGCACAGGTCCCAGTACAGATCTTCACAAAACTCCACTGGTTATTTACTGCTATGAAAACTGGTCATGCACTTTACCTTGTTTTTTACCTTCTAACCAATAATCTACTTTTATCCCAAATCCGTTCAGCTTTCTTAAAGAGCCTTTGGTAAAAGCTTTGATGAAACATCTTATTATGCAAGTAGGCTGTTATCAGCTTCAGCAACCTCAAACAAGATGCCAGTTAATGACTTAAAGAACAACTACCTCTGCTATGTATAAGCTTTCCTTTACAAAAGCTGAAATAACCCTTCCATTCTGTTAAATATAACCGTGTGTCTAAAAATTCGTGTTTCGAATAAAACATGACAGTCCAGATACTGTGATCAGTAATTCAGTCTCCTCCAGGATTCAGAATTGTCAAGAATGCAGAAGTCTAAATGTGTTAAAGAAGATCAAATGAGAGTGTTGCAATTCAACTCACCTTTTTTTTTTAATTTCCTCAAGCAGTTTAGTAAAAAAGATGAAGAAGATTTTTAGTTTCTATTCTTGTTTTATCATGCATCAGTGAAATTCAAGGAATTCATCAGCATTATACATCTGAATTGTATTACTAACACACACGTCTTAGAAAAATCACAGTTATCACTTTTATGTTACTTAAATTAATTTTTGTCATTTTAGTTTGTAATGACTGCAATCAAAACCAAGATCCTTTTACAGTCCACTTAGAAAAGTAATTTAAGTGTTATACTTCTCTACAGAATTTTTTAAGCACTTTGAGTAACAAAACAGACACAGTAAGATGAAGTAACTTAAAAAGAAAGATTTCTTTAAGAATACTAAAGAAAATAGGGGTTTCAAAAAGACACACTGGAATATTTTTAAATTAAGCAGAAAATAATCAAGATACAAAAAAATCAACAGAAATATAAAGGAATAGGGAACTCTAGCTCCAAAATATGTAAAATGGAGTGATCTCTCGAGTAAAGAGGTCCAGAGATAAATTGCCAATGAAACCAGAAATAGCCTTTCAATTCCAAATATTTATTACCAAAATGTTTCCTTTATTTGTTTTGTTTTTAAGGAAAATTTCCTGGTAGAATGCAAACTATTTTCTACTAATGTGAATAACATACAGATTAAAAAAAAAATGTATTTTTCTTTTGCCTCAGAATGGAAGAGAAAAATTCAGAAAAAAATTATCTGTGAAAGAATTTACTTTGAATTAAAATTAAGTCACATTTTTAAATAGATGGGTAACGAATAGGACTAGGACAAGACTAAGCAGTTCCAACTTTTTAGCAAGGTATTAATTACAGATAATTAGTAGGGAGTGGAGAAGTTCCATAAATGGGCTAAAGCATCTTGAAGGTATTGCTGGCTT